>CM076578.1:1751857348-1751969109 GCA_034641835.2 Pinus albicaulis | reverse complement strand
AGTTGTGATACTCCCATCAGTTGGAGTGATCTAGTGAACATGGTGTTGATAGGACCATACATGTTGGAAGAGATGGAACAAGAAGTGTAGGTAATAAAAAAGAATTTGAAAGTAGCACAAGAAATGCAGAAAAGATATGCATATCAGAACAAGATGTTTAAGGAGTTTTAGGTTGGGGAATAGGTATACTTGTGCATCAAGCCCAAGAATATATCCTTGAGGATTGCATCATGTGCCAAGTTGGAACCTTATTTTAGTAGACCTTTCAAGATTCTTGAAAGGATTATACCAGTAGCCTATCGACTTGCACTCCCTCTGAAAATGAAAGTCCATGAAATTTTCCATGTGTCATTGCTTAAGACGTATGTTAATGATGTTAATCATGTGATTGATTGGTCTGTATTACAGGTGGAGCCAAAAGGAGAATTCCAGCCAGAACCTTAGTGTATTTTGTAGAGAAATATGCTCATGCTCCAGAACTGAGAAATCAAGCAGGTTAAAGTGTAGTGCAATCCCTTTGGGCTCGATGAAGTTACATGGGAGATGGAAAATCAAATGAGGGATATGTATCCTTATCTATTTGCTGGTTGGGAAAATGTTTTTTGTATATGTTTTGGTGTGATGTCTTGGTTTATTTACATAGGTATATGGATGTAAATACTGCCATGAGATTTGTTATAAAGCTCCAATAAGTGGTATGGGTGTCATGTCATTATGGTTGTCATGTTTTTATGTTGTAATGTTGGTTTTCTTCTCAGTAGGTTGATCATTATAAATACTACAACGCGCTAAGTTATAAAGCTCCATGTGCACTATGTTTTTCTTTCAACAGTCTTGATTAGGTGTAGGTGTCATTGAACAACTACAATGGTGCTCCCCCAAGGGGGAGGTTTCTGTAACAACCCTGTTCAAAATTCCATGTAAATAAAGTTAATAAATGAAAAATAATAAAAAAGGTCATGGGACACTTATTCCAAACTTAATTTGGGAAAAACATTCTAGTGTGGGTGTTCATTTGGTTTATTATGGCTAAGGAAATTGGAAAAGGCTTTGAAAAGGAATGATGCATTAATTGGAATTTTATTTATAAAAATAATGGAAATGAGGAGAAAATGAAGGTGAAAGGTCATAGGTTGCATGTGAGGAGGAAAATGAAGGAAAATAATGGAAAAATTAAGAAAATAGAGGCCTCATTAATAAAAAGGCTTATGATGATCAATTGGTACCTTTTGTCAATTCAGTTTTGGATTTCTCTCTCTCTCTCACTCTTGGACACTTAGATTTTTCTTGGATCATTATAGCATCATATCAAGGAAGGAAAATGAATGACCAAGAAGGCAAAGGGAAGAAAAAATCAAGTAAGGAAAAGCAATGTCAAGCAACTACAACAGGATTATTTGTAGGTATCAATTTGAATGTGTGATTTCCTTGCTATATTTGGCATTCATGGTACATGCATGTGTGGTTGACATTCTCTTTCTGTCATTGGAATGGGTTTTTATAGGTATGAAAATGTTCTTAAGCCTTGGCTTGCCATTTCTAAATAACCATGGTGTGATGGGGTTCTCATGTTTGGTGTAGCTCGATTTCTGGATGGACTTGAAGCTAAGTGGGGTGGTCTCAAGATTATTCACAAGTCCTAGGAATCCCGTGATGGGATATGTTAGAGTCATAATATGCATTCTGCCTTCAGTGAATGATATCATTCCTTCATTTCTCATATTAGGTGTCTCATTCTGAAATTTTTATATCATTCCATTAGGTCATGCTAAAAATTATTTCACTGATGGTAGCTTTCCTCAAATTAAACTTCATTATCCCTCAGAAGACCATATTTTATAACTTATTCCCATGTCTCCTTGAGCATAACAACACCTATGAAAATGCTCTTCTCATAATGATTTGTCTTAGTCAAAATCAGTCATGAAGATCAGGTTTAAAGAGTCTCATTAGGTCACTAGTTTTTTTGTTTTTTCAAGGTCATTACTCCATTCAGATAAAGTCAGCAAAGATATGAGAGGGAATAACAGAGAATTTATCTTCCTATATATAAGATCATCAATCTGTAATTTTTATATTTTCAAGTTCTAATTATTTATTTTTAATTACTTTTATATCAAAATGCCATTTTGATATAAAATCAAATATGTAATTTATTTATGTTTCCAAATGTAATTTTATGTTTTCATATGTAATAAATTCACCCCTAGCTATCAATGCAATCATTTCGGCCAAAATGACACAAAGAAAGCCAAAATTAAATACTTGATCAACCTACAAAGCCAAAAAGTTAGAAAAGTTAAAGAGTATCAGTGTTAAAAGAATGAGAAGAAAAAGTGAACATAAGGAAAGTGGGTAATTAAAATAAAAAATTCAAATCCACCAAGCTATAAAGCCATTCAAACACCTCAAAAGCAAGTCATTATCTTCATTTATCCATCCACAATCTGCAACAAAGGAGAAAATTTAAGTTTTTGAGAAAATCAACAGAAAATATTAGAGATGTTGTGCATTTTCTTGGCACGATGCGCATTTGGTTGAAGTTTGAACGCTGCACGTTTACCCTTGCACGATGTGGTTTCACCCGTCAAATTTCGAACAAATTATTCAGGCACTGCATGTTTACCTTTCCATGTTGCGTGTTCACCTGCACGCTGCGTGTTCCTCTAGCACGCTACGTGTTTGATCAAACAAGGTTCCAAAAGACTTTACAACCTCCAACAAGCTCACACTTCTTCACAAATTTCTTCAAAGGGATTTAAAGTAGTGATTGAACCCTAAGACACCTCTCCTCTAGTATATTTTGTGTTTCATAAGGAATTTGAAGTATCTTCTAAAAGAAAACCCTATTTTTCATTTTTTCCTTCCCATTTTCCATTTATGATCTCTATACTCATATCCCTAAAACATATCATTCATAAACATTGTTAAATCCTAGGGTTTTCATAGACCTAGGTTTTCATTTACATTCACTCCCTCCATTTTACTAGGCTATTCCTTTCACCTCACACTCCTTTCATCTCATCTCATTTAACCTAGGGTTTCAAGGCTTCAAATTCATAATCTCTGAAGAGGAAGAAAAAAATTTCAATGAGGAGCAAACACCAATGAAGAAATCATATAATAAAGGGGGGGAAATCATCAGATATGAACCAATAACCACAAAGGATCTCATGGCTTCTCCCCTCACTCTGTCATGTTTTAAACTGGTTGTTTTGAGTTTTGTGAGAAAGTGTAGAAGATCCAATATCACCCTATGTTGACAAGGTTGTTCATTTCCAATCTTCATGATAGGCAAGTCACTCTTGTTGGCCTCACATTTACTATGTCCACCGATATCATTGCAGCTGCTACAGGGATCCCAAGTGTAGGAGAAAAATGGTTTAAGCAAGGAAACCTTGACCATTCCTACTATGAACCATATCTTAAACCAAGATACAAGGATGATAAAAAGACCATTTTCTCTTTCTCTTATCTCCTTGAAAGATATGTCCCCATGATGAAATTCATCATGAAATACTTCACCTGTGAGGGGAGGTTTAATTGACTCTATTCCTATCATATCTGGCTTCTCATGCATTTCACCAGAGTCAAAATGCTTCACATACCCTATTTTCTCTTCCGTAACATTGACAAGATGGCATTCGTTGAATAAAAAATGGATTGTAGCCATCAAATGCAAAGTATTTTACACCACTCCCTAATCAAAATGATATTCATGTACCAACTGGATCAAATAAACATTCCATGGGACACATACATATCAAATGATATTTTCAGTACCCCACCTAGTCAGCATGATCAGAATATCCCCTCATCATCTCATCCTCCCATATATACTCCCCCATCTCAGATTTCTGCTCATACATCATCACCAAGTCATTTTCATTCACCTCATATTGATCCTTCTTCTTCACCATTCTATAACCCTACATCATCATCACAACATGATTCAGAGTAATCTAGCAGTGAGGAAGATATTGAGGCAGCAAGGGCTAGTTTGACTGAGGTTCACCCTTTTCCTAAAACTTATCATAGAGGCTACAAACATGTGTTTGCTTCACTTGGAGTGAAAGGGGCCATGCCTTCTTCATCAACACAACAAGAAAACAAAGGCAAGGAAAAGGAAAAAGAACCAATCATTGATGATGAGGAGGGTAAACATGACACAAAACATGTCTTTCAGTTGATTTACCTAGGTGATGAAGATGAGGATTAAATCACTAATGGAGCAATTAAAGCCAAAGAGGAAAAAATTAGTGAACTTGAAAATAATCTTGAGAGGGCAAGATATGTAATTGGCTTCCCTGAGCAAGAAAATCAGCAACTTAAAACCAAGTAAATAATCAATGAGGTGAAGTGTATCAAGGCACAAAGAGAAGCAAAAAAGGCTAAAGTTTTTCTTGAGGAGATATTAGAAAGGTTTGGTGAACCTGAAGATGAAGAGGATCAACCTCCAAGACAGAGACCAAGGACTAGAGGGCTGAAAAGAGCTCTAGCCTTGGAGAAACAAAGTGTAATATTCCTAAATTAGCATGTAGCTAATAGGAATATTAATTTTTCTTTTAAAATCTAGTTAGATGAATAAATGGGCAAGGAGGCTCATAAGTTGCTTAAGTAGGAATAAAATCCCTCATAATGTGAAAAGGGATCATGTTAATAACCAGATCAAGCATCCACATGTGTGAACAAGGTCTAAAATGTGTGGAAAAAGTCAAGCTTGACCAGGTCAACAACATTATTATTAGTGGATCCTAAATAAAGACAGCTCAATGTGAATGAAGATCAATCTAGCTAGTCAAAATGAAGACACCTTGAGTGTGAACAGAGACAATGCATGAAGATCCAGTCAAGATTGATCCAATGAAGATTGACTAAATCAAATAGCACTATAAATAGATGAGCAAGACTAATGGAGACAGCGTAATTTTGGTGGAGGAGCCTTTGCATGGAAGTTTCCTCATAATTGGGCGGGACCCTTGGTGAGGAAGCTCATCCAATGTTATATAATGGAGGGGATGGAAACCATATGGGGATGATTGAAGATTATATTTTTTATGTGGTCTGTTTAGAATTCTTTGCATTATTTGGTTGTTTAGCTAAGTTTGTTGCACTGTTTAGTGCAAGGGTTTTCTCATGTGGGAATTCCCCACTCTTGCTTGGAGATATTGTTTAAGAAATATGAGGAGAGCATTTTTGTGTTGCATTTTCCACTATCTAGTGTTAGGCCAAGTATTCACCTTCAGCAATAGTGCAGTCCCTTTCCGAAACTGCGTTATTTCTTAAGGTATTGCAGTGGAGGGGTTTAATCCCTTGTATTTTGAGCTAGTTTCCCTAAAGAAGGTTCATTCTACTTCCCGAAAAGCTAGTAGGAGTGTATATTTTTATTTCTTTGCATGATCAACCATATTTATGTAGTGCTTTAGTCATACATCATGATTTAGCCATATATCTGCAGCAGGAAATTTCATGTATATCATTTTTGTCAAGGAACACTTCCCAGGTCATCTTGGATCTATGTAAAAGAGACTAGATCTCTGTTTTTGGGCCTATTTTATTAGTACATGAGTAGATATGTTTTGTCTCTATATTTCTGAACATAACCCCTCCATAAAATGTGTTTTCCCTTTATGTAGTATTTATGTGTTGCAGTAGTCTTTGGTTTTCAATGATTTTGGGTTGTTTTGAGCATGGGAGGCCTCTTTAACTAGGAAAAAGTCATGTGTTTCTGATTTCCTTTCAGATATGGTTGTAATAATGTCAGATCTAATGGATCCATGGGCTGCATTTTTCTGTTAATGCTTATATTTCTAAAAATGCGTTTTTCAAGCAAGTATTTTTTATTTTCCCCTTTTAGAATATTACAGTGGTATCAGAGCCTTAACCTTGGCTCAGCCTGTGCTCTTCAACCATTATCGAGTATTCTCATGGGAAGGAGAAGATCTACAAAAGAGATCAAAGCAAACCCTTATTATCTGGAGGAAAGAGGTTCTCAAAACTTCTCTCTCAAACTCTGCAGGGTATAAGCAAAGACATCAAAGAAACAAGGAGGGAAAGACATGGAAGTCCCTCAACAAGATCTGCAAGATCTATACATGAGGAAAGCTCTAATTCCTCATATTATGGATGTGAGCATTCAGCCACATCATCAGATTTAAAACACTCTATCAGCCACTTGTTCATGACAAAGATGAAGAAGAAAGGATATGTGCCAAAGAAGGAGACTCTTGGTGATTATTTGCAAGAGTATGAAGCTCAATCTAAGGGGTTCAAAGATCACTTGAACTTCAAAGGGTTTTGCAAGATCAAGGAGGAAAGAAGCACAAGGAGCAAGCAGAATGGTGATTCTTTCTATCTACTTTTTATGGATCATCTAAGTGTCTAGCTAGGGCTTGGGTGAAGGAGCTAGACACCTATGTGCAACAACATCAAGTTTCAGAAAAGGAAGCCATCAAAGTAGTAATGCTGCATATTGAGGGTAAGGCTTATGCTTGGTGGTTGTTTGAATATTTTTCCTTAAAGAATGCAAATACATCTACTTATGAAAAGTTCATTAGAAGAATAGTGGAAACGTTTGATGAGAAATCTTATGAAACACCTTCTATGGAAAATATCAAACCATATCAAACCAAAATTTTGCATGGGTTGGAAGGAGCCATAAACTCAGCTCCATTTCAGAAAACCATTGAAGGGGAAGGAAACTTGTATGATGTCTTGCCAAAGGCAAAGTTCCCATTACAAGAAGAGATTTCTTTTTAAAAGGAGGACATGGAGATTCCTCCTTCAAAGGAAGATCAATATCTAAGGTCTCTTATTGATGATGAGGCATTTTCAACTATTGAAGAGAAGGAAGAGAAGGTTGGGGGTAACAACACAGTCATGATAAGGGCACATATAGGACCTCATGAAGAGGAAGATGGAGTACTTACTCCAAGGAGAGAAAATATTGCACTCTTGCAAGGAGTTCCAAAGAATCTCACATATGGAGATCATGGCACAATCCATGTGCAACATATGTCATCATTAGCAAATGGTGAGATCTTGAAGATAGAATGAAATAAAGGGGAGGACAAGCATCATATGATGAGGAGCATACACCCCTCTCTATTTCAGAATTTTGATGTACAAAGGAGGCAGGAGGAGTTGTGCAGTGAAGGAAAGGAAAAATTAGTCCACACACATATACATCCTGCTCTATATCTTGATATCTCTTTGCATGGAGGCATTCCACCAGGGAGACCCCCTGATTGGAAGAAGAATAAAGTGTTCTATCAACTATGGGAAAAATTTACATATTTGGCTAAGGAGGGAGCCTTGGGAGAAGCTAGCACAGTGCAGAGAATCTTTCATGAGTTCAAAGTTGAGGTAAGCAATTTTCTGAAATGGAAATTTCCATCTCCCACACAACAACTTGCACTAGAAAAGGAGAATTCAGAAATCTATGATGGCATGAGCATGATGTCAAATAGCCACTCCATATCTTTGGGGCAGCCAATGATATTCTCACACACAAAGAAGACTTCTGAACATGACAAGAGGATATCAACATCCTTGCATGCATGGGCCAAATTAAGGAAGTTTTGGAAGACAAGGACTTTCCAAGGGGAGGTTGACTTCCATATACTTCAATCTTGTCTTGAGAAAGATCAACTGCAAGAGAGGTAGAAAAAGAAAGTTAATAGTACTCCAACATGTGACTTTGGCATCAAGAATGTCAAAGAGGAGAGCCATGTTATGACAGGGGCTGGATTTCAGATTTCTACAGTGCTGTCATTGTTGGGGAGCCTAGATCCTTATTGGGATTCCAAACTCTTGATGGAATACTCCAAGGACCTCTTCACATGTAAGGTTCTTGATGGGCAAGTGATGGATGGGAGGTATAAAGTAGTTAATGGAGTCATTTATTCTCATGATCAGATATATTTGGCTAGAGACTCTAAGCTTAAGTATAAACTACTTAATGAAGCATATGAGATCTTTCTTTCCAAGCCCACTGGTTTCATTAAAGCATACCGTACTATCTTAGATGGATTCATATGGGAGAACTTCAAAGAGGAAATGCACTCTCATATGAAGAAGTGCATAGATCATTTGCTGGTTGAGGAGGAACATAGCTCTTGGGAAGAGTTATCATCATCCCCTCCTTATTCATTGGGTGTGAGAGGGATCTCATCCATGAGCTACCTTACTGATTTGAATCAAGTGTATAATGAAACATATATTTCTGAACATCATAATGTATCTACTATATGCTTTTATTTTCTTAACACACATATGCAGGGCTTTGCTCCAAGAGGGGGCACTTTTTCTTATGGGCTTCATAGGCCACTTTGGGCCATGAACAATGGTGATGTCAACCATCCCCTAAGAGATTTTGGGGAGATGTTGTATTCTTAATGGTGTGCTTCACTTGCACCAACTATCATACACCTTCTCCAAGCATACAAGAAGGATGGGACAGTAAAAAAGTGTGGGGAAGAACACTTGTTATATCATATTCTATGGCAGTTAGGAGTAGAACTACGTTGGTTGCACATGAGGGACCATTGTCCTTCTCCTTTAATACATATGGTAGCTAGCATGACTCTAATTATGATTCCATATGCTGAAAATGTTCTTATATTTGTTGAGGACATGGTTGGAGGAGAGACACATTAGTTGGATGTGTCCTTGGGGGAAGAAATTTCCCACACTTTTTGCACTACATGTTTCAAGGGGAGCATGGGAAAAGAAATGGCTACCATAGTAGATCTCTTGTTTTATAAGGTAGGCCATATGGTTGTTTGGAGAACTTGGGACATACCTCTCATGAGCATTTGGGAGGAGCTTTTCTATGAATTACCAAGCTGGGAGGTGATTCATTTCATTTGGATGATAGCATGGAGATGGGAGTCCTTCATTGATGATGGAATTCTCCATCATTGTCATCACTCCTATCTTGAGGAGGCCATTGATAAGCAAGAAGGTTTCCACATAGACCTTCCATTATTTCATGATGAGAGCCATTTGGTTTATTCACCAAAGGCCAACTTGCACACTTGGGAGGAACCATTGGGAGACAGAATTGTTGCAAAATATCTAAAGCAATGGTGGAGACTGTTGGATGAGGAGGCCAAAAGAGGAGGAGGGAATATTTTACAGTACCCTGGCAATTGCTTGAGGACATGCAACATTTGGGAGGGGAAGACTGTAATATTCCTAAATTAGCATACAACTAATAGGAATATTAAATTTTTTTTTAAATCTAGTTATATGAATAAATGGGCAAGGAGGCTCATAAGTTGCTTAAGTAGGAATAAAATCCCTCATAATGTGAAAAGGGATCATGTTAATAACCAGATCAAGCATCCACATGTGTGAATAGGGTTTAAAATTTATGTACAAAGTCAAGTTTGACCAAGTCAATAACATTATTATATGAGGAGTGGATCCTAAATAAAGACAACTCAATGTGAATGAAGATCAATCTAGCTAGTCAAAATGAAGAACCTTGAGTGTGAACAGAGACAATGCATGAAGATCCAGTCAAGATTGAATAAATCAAACAGTTTTGTAAATAGATGAGCAAGACTAATGGAGACAGTGTAATTTTGGTGGAGGAGCCTTTGCATGGAAGCAACCTCATAATTGGGTGGGACCCTTGGTGAGGAAGCTCATCAACTATATAATGGAGGGGATGGAAACCATATGGGGATGATTGAAGATTGTATTTTTTATGTGGTATCTTTAGACTTATTTGCATTCTTTCGTTTTTTAGCTAAGTTTGTTGCACTGTTTAGTGCAAGGATTTTCTCATGCGGGAATTCCCCACTCTTGCTTGGAGATCTTGTTTAAGAAATTTGAGGAGAGAATTTTTGAGCTGCATTTTCCACTATCTAGTGTTAGGCCAAGCAGTCACCTTCATCAACAGTGCATTCCCTTTAAGAAATGCGTTATTTCTTAAGGTATTGCAATGGAGGGGTTTAATCCCTTGTATTTTGAGCTAGTTTCCCTAAAAGAGGTTCATTCTACTTCCCGAAAAGATAGTAGGAGATTATAATGCCATTTATTTGCATGATTAGCCATATTTATGTAGTGCTTTAGCCATATAGCGTGATTCATCCATATATTTGCAACAAGAAATTTCATGTATATCATTTCTGTCAAGAAACCCTTCTCGGGTCATCTTGGATCTATGTAAAAGAGACTAGATCTCTGTTTTTGTTCCTATTTGATTAATACGTGAGCAGTTCTATTTTATCTCTATATTTCTAAACATAACCCTCCATAAACTATGTTGTCTCTTTATGCAGTATTTCTGTGTTGCAGTAGTCTTGAGTTTTCAGTGATTTTCGGTTGTTTTGAGTATGGGAGGCCTGTTTAACTAGGCAAAAGTCATTTGTTTCTGATTTCCTTTCATATATGCTTGTAATAATGTCAGATCTAATGGATCCATGGGTTTTATTTTTATTTTAATGCTTATATATCTGAAAATGCGTTTATCACGCAAGTATTGCTGATTTTCCCCTTTTGGGATATTACAGTGGTATCAGAGCCTTAACCTTGGTATAGCCTGTGTTCTTCAACCATTATGGAGTCTTCTCATGGGAAGGATAATATATGCAAGAGAGATGAAATAAAAACCTTATTTTCTGGAGGAAAGAGGTTCTCAAAACTTCTCTCTCAAACTCTGCAGGGTATAAGCAAAGACATCAAAGAAATGAGGAGGTAAAGACATGGAAGTCCCTCAACAAGATCTGCAAGATGTATACATGAGGAAAGTTCTAATTCCTCATCTTATGGATGTGAGAATTCAGCCACATCATCGGATTTAAAATTCTCTATCAGCCACTTGTTCATGACAAATAAGAAGAAGAAAGGATATGTGCCAAAGAAGGAGACTCTTAGTGATTATTTGCAAGAGTATGAAGCTCAATCTAAGGGGTTCAAAGATCACTTTAAATTCCAAGGGTTTTGCAAGATCAAGGAGGAAAGAAGCACAAGGAGCAAGAAAAATGGTGTAGGTAGATTCTTTATATCTACTTTTGATGGATCATCTAAGTGTCCAGCTAGGGCTTGGGTGAAGGAGCTAGACACCTATGTGCAACAACATCAAGTTTCAGAAAAGGAAGCCATCAAAGTAGCAGCGCTACATCTTAGGGTAAGGCTTATGCTTGGTGGTTTTTTGAATATTTTTACTTAAATAATGAAAATACATTTACTTATGAAAATTTCATTAGAAGAATAGTGGAAATGTTTGATGAGAAATCTTATGAAACACCTTCTATGGAATATATCAAACCATATCAAAAAAAAATTTTGCATGGGTTGGAAGGATCCATAAACTCAACTCCATTTCAGAAAACCATTGAAGGGGAAGGAAACTTGTATGATGCCTTGCCAAGGAAAAGTCCCCATTACAAGAAGAGTTTTCTTCTCAAAAGAAGGACATGGAGATTCCTCCTTCAAAAGAAGACCAAGATCTAAGGTCTCTTATTGATGATGAGACATTTTCAACTATTGAAGAGAAGGAAGAGAAGGCTGGAGGTAACAACACAGTTATGACAAGGGCACATCTAGGACCTCATGAAGAGGAAGATGGAGTACTTACTCCAAGGAGAGAAACTCTTGCACTCTTGCAAGGAGTTCCAAAGATTCTCACATATGGAGATCATGGCACAATCCATGTGCAACATGTGTCATCATTAGCAAATGGTGAGATCTTGAAGATAGAAGGAGATAAAGGGGAGGAAAAGAATCATATGATGAGGAGCATACACCCCTCTCTATTTCATAAGTTTGATGTACAAAGGAGGCAGGAGGAGTTATGCAGTGAAGGAAAGGATAAATCAGTCCACACACATATACATCTTGCTCTATATCTTGATGTCTCTTTACATGGAGGCATCCCACCAGGGATACCCCCTGATTGGAAGAAGAATAAAGTTTTCTCTCAACTATGGGTAGAATTTACATATTTTGCTAAGGAGGGAGCCTTGGGAGAAGCTAGCACAGTGCAGAGAATCTTTCATGAGTTCGAAGGAGAGGTAAGCAATTTTCTGAAATGGACATTGCCATCTCCCACACAAAAAATTGCATTGGAAAAGGAGAATTCAGAAATCTATGATTGCATGAGCATGATGTCAAATAGCCACTCCATATCTTTGGGGCAGCCAATTATATTCTCACACACAAATAAGACTTCTGAGAATGACAAGAGGATATCAACACTCTTACATGCATGGGCCAAATTAAGGAGTTTTTGGAAGACAAATATTCTGAGGTTGACTTCCATCTACTTCAATATTGCCTTGAGCAATCTCAACTACAAGAGAGGTAGCAAAAGAAAGTTAATAGTACTCTAACATGTGACTTTGGCATCAATCATGTCAAAGAGGAGATCCATGTTATGACAGGGGCTGCATTTCATATTTATATAGCACTGTCATTGTTGGGGAGCCTAGATCCTTATTGGGATTCCCAACTCTTGATGGAATAATCCAAGGACCTCTTCACATGTAAGGTTCTTGATGGGCAAGTGATGTATGGGAGGTATAAAGTAGTTGATGGAGTCATTTATTCTCATGATCAGATCTATTTGGCTAGAGACTCCAAGCTTAAGTATAAACTACTTAATGCAGCCTATGAGATCTTGCTTTCCAAGCCCACTGGTTTCATTAAATCATATCATACTATCTTAGATGGATTCATGTGGGAGAACTTCAAAGAGGAAATTAAATCACATATTAAGAAGTGCATAGATCATTTGCTGGTTGAGGAGGAACATAGCTCTTGGGAAGAGTTATCATCATCCCCTCCTTATTCATTAGGTGTGAGAGGGATCTCATCCATGAGCTACCTCATTGATTTAAATCAAGTGTATAATGAAACGTATATTTCTGAACATCATAATGTATCTACTATATGCTTGTATTTTCTTAGCACTCATATGCAGGGCTTTGCTCCAAGAGGGGGCACTTTTTCTTATGGGCTTCATAGGCCACTTTGGGCCATGAAAAATGGTGATGTTGACCATCCCCTAAGAGATTTTGGGGATATGTTGTATTCTTCAGGGTGTGCTTCATTTGAACCAACTATCATACACCTTCTCCAAGCATGCAAGAAGGATAGGACAGTAAACAAGTGTGGGGAAGAACACTTGTTATATCATATTCTATGGCAGTTAGGAGTAAAAATACGTTGGTTGCACATGAGGGACCATTGTCCTTCTCCTTTACTACATATGTCAGCTAGCATGACTCTACTTGTGATTCCATATGCTGAAAATGTTCTTATCTTTTTTGAGGACATGGTTGGAGGAGAGACACATTGGTTGGATGTGTCCTTGGGGGAAGAAATTTCCCACACTTTTACACCATGTTTCAAGGGGGAGCATGGGAAAAGATATGGCTACCATAGTAGATCACTTGTTTCTTTATGAGGTAGACCATATGATTGTTTGGAGCACCTGGGACATACCTCTCATGAGCATTTGGGAGGATATTTCCTATGAATTACCAAGCTGGGAGGTGCTTCATTTCATTTGGATGACAGCATGGAGATGCAGAATTCCTTAAATGATGATGCATTCCCATGATGGTTAATGTCATCCACTCTATCTTGAGGGAAGCCATTGATGATGAAGAAGGTTCGATGCAGGGGCATTAGGCTCAAGGAATACTTTGTATTTTTATAAGACATAGGGGGGTCTTATGTTTCTAAATTCTCATGTAATTATTAGTATTTTGAATAAAATAGTGAGGAATTGTAAATGTTCTCGAACCATTAGAGAACATGAGAGGAAGGTGATTAGTTAGGAATGTAAAGGGACAGTCGAATTAGGATCAGTTTCAGTTATTTTAGGGATTGATTCTAAATTTAGGATGTTGATAATTCCAAGAGTCTTGGGTGAGCTGTTAGGGAAACTGAATTGATTCCTTAGTATTTTGTATAAATGTAAGCCTACGGGCGGAGGAGATAGGAGTATATTTGTTCGGAAGATGGATGTGTAGTGTTGTAGAAGGGCCATCGAGCTGAAAATTTGGCCAAACAAAGTTTGTAAGTGAATCTTTGTGTGATGCATTTGTATATATTGATGGAAATTTACTCTCTAAATTCTGGAGTGAAGTTTCATGTATTCTTGGTCGAATTCGCCCTTGAAGAATATTCGAGTTTACGGAAGATATGAACTCTATGTTATTGTTGAAGTTGGATTATGCATGTATTGACCACTTGAATTATTTGACGAAAATATGAGTTGATTATTCGGGGTTTGTGAGCGGTGTGAAAATGCATTGTAAAGAGGTCTAATTTGTGATTAAATACATGATTGGGAAATTGATGTTTGAATTAATATATAATTTTTGTGATTTAATATGAGAATGGTTGCATACTGATATTGCCATTGTATATACATTGGGGGTATCGACCATTGGAAAGATCGATTACACATGAGAAGGATTGAAATCGAGCTTTCAGTTCTGGTATGATACTTGGGCATATCGGCCTTGAATTGCGATGATGGAGGAAATATGGAATTCATGTGATGGTGTTACACATTAATAGTGCAACCACAATGCTGTGAGTTTGGAGGTTGAAGACATTCCAATTGCGAAATTGGACAAGCATAGGAACGGTGTAAAGGAATTGAGTAATGAAGGTAGAGATTTTGGATTGAGGCGAAATCATAACAGAGAATGTTGTAGTGAGAGTTTGGTTAAGAATGAAGGCATGAGGATGTAGTTGCAGAATGGAAAGTTGAAGGTTAACGCAATTGAAGAAGGGAATCGATGAGTTTTTTAGGAAGGATGCAAGCAATGCCACTATATGATTATTAAATATGTTTGATCTGTATTAAAAATCTGTTTGTTTATATCGGTTGAAACCACAACATTAACGTAGAGAAAGATGGGTTTGATTGAAGGAATAACCATGAAGGTAAGGAGCAGAACCGGCAACAAACAGTAATGGTGGTTTCAGAAATCCAAACCAGTTGTTTCACATTGCAAATAAAAGGTAAGCTATTTTGTGAAAAAAAATGTGATAGCATCTAGGCTTTGACACGTGGTGACAGTGGTATTTAAAAACTGCCTATTTCACATTATTTCTGCATGTTAAAGTTCTATTCTCAATTAAATGTGATTTCCGTCTGATCTTGAGGGCAGAAGATGCAAGGGGTTTCGCATGAGAAGTAGAGGGTTTGTTAACTCCATGCATGACCAGTGTTCTTCTATTTGGTAAGTGCGTATTAATTATTGAATGTGTGGGCCAGAGTGATATTTGAAGTTCGAAATTTTATATTTTTGGTGAGGTCTGAGGTGGGCCGAGAAGGTCGTTTTATATGTGTTGGCATTTTGAGTTCTAACAGAAGTCAAACTTTGAAATATATGTCCGCATGGGACTCTATATATATTGGTGCTGGGTTTAAACCTAAAGACAAAGGATTATTTAATGGGTCTAGTAATAAAGTTTGAATATTAAATCGCATGCACATTCAGATTTCATAAAAGTTTGAAGACTGTTGGGAGTTAATTATAAATCGAATATTTATTTGATATCATGAATGGGTTCTCATTATACGGTTTTACCATTGATCGAGGGTGAAGCTTCCGCAAGTAGATAAGAATTTTGGGTTGGTTGGTTTGATAACCAGCAATGAAGAAAAGTGCTTCCACATCAATATTGTGAAACTACCCAGATTTAAAATTATTTGGGCTAAACTTGGAATGTAGTTTTATATACACAAGAGAGTGAATATTGTGCATTGAGCGGGGTTATACCATCCATCAAGTGGTATCAGAGCCGGATAGCTCTATTGAGAATTGAAGATTTTAATCTGAATGTGTGATGAGAGAAGAAAGAAGATCAGATTCTAAAATCTGATATGAAAAAGTACACAGAGTTGCAGAGAACAGAGATTTGCATAACTGAATGAGTGAAGAACAAGATCATGCAGGGATCTTGCAGGTAAAATAATTTTAAATCTGATTTGAAATTATGGTTGCAGAAAGTGAAGATAGAGTTTTAATGGTGATGGCAGTGAACCTGATATTCAGCTAAAGGTTGGATAGGGAGAGCAATTACAGTGTTCTCAAGAGAAGGTGAGTTGATGAGCAGTGTTTAACTCTGGTTTGAAGAATTGTTTGCAGAATTTAGATTGTAGGCAAGTGAAGAAATCTTAGCAAAAGCAAATCACAGCTTTAAGAGCAGTGATGGAAGATTCCAACAGAGGATTTTAAAGTGAAGAAGAAAGTGTGGCAGAACCTTGAGGAAATTCAACAAAGGTTGAATGAGTTCTAAAATTTGCAGAGTGAAGCCTAGAAAGAGCAGAAAAGAGTGCTCAAAAGGTTCCAGTAGAAGGAGAATCAGTACTTTCTGAAAGCCCAAATCCGGAGGAAAGGATTGGTGAGGCAAGTGCTAGCAGGAGAGCTTGCTATTGCAGAGGCTTAGTGCAGCTTATGAGTGAAGAACTCATGGAGAAAAGGATGACTACTGATAGTCATAGAAGAGATGGAAGAGGTTCAGAGAGAGGCCACAACAGAAAAGAGAAAGAAGATGCCAGGACAAATGGCATGAGGAAGAAATTGATTGATGCAGAATATGAGAAAGAGGTAGTTGAGCTCAGAGAACAGTTTAAAAAACTGAAGATGATGATAGAAGAAAGCCAGAGAGTTGGTTGGCTCATGAAGAAGAGAGTAAAGTGGCCAAGGCTACAACAGAGAAGAGAACAACAAGAGAACATGCAGTTAGCAGAAAAGATGAGAAATCTTGAAAAGAGGAGTAGTGTACAGTTGGAATGTGCAGAACTCAGAGCAACTGAGTTGAGAAAATAAGTTTTTTTTTGTGAAGTAGAATAGAGTACAGGTGAAGAATACAGATCTATGAAGGATCTTATGAACCATGATGAAGACTTAAGGCAGCAAGAAGTTTGTCTTGCTGAAGAGAAAATCATTGATGATTTCCTGAGTTATTGGATAAGTCCAGATCAGCTGGATAATGTAAGCCTTGTATTTTTTACTCTGACAATTGTGAGGTGATTACAGGTTCTACGGAAGAAACGGATCAGTCTGAGGTACTGATAAATGAAGAAACCGAGATTGAAAAGTCTTGTGGTTTTAAAACTAAAGAGTTGTGTATGTTTGTAGGTACATCACAGGGAGATGAACAAGCTTTAAAGTTTGTTGAGGACGAGAAACTGAATCTAAAATCTGTTCATATAAATGCTGAGATAGCAAGATCTAAGGAGAAATTGAAGACAAAGGAGTCTGATGAGAATATTCAACAGAGTATTGAGGCAAGAGATGAGGGACCATCTGATGATCGGTCAAGAACAAGTGGAGGTATAAACGGTTGTGTAAGGTTCCCAAAGTCTACTTCAATTGAAATTGTTAAATTTTATAGAAAATTAGATCTTCAGAGAAGAGAATTGGAGAAGCAGAGGACCTATGCACAGGATAAATTGCTGAAGAAGCAAGACAAAGTAATTTTCAAGAATGACAATCAGAGAACAGAGGATAAGAAATTGATTCAGCAAAATTAAGAAGTTCATTTTGGTGAATCACAATAGAAGGACATTCATGAAACAGATGATGGAGAGAAGGAGAGACTAGCTGACAGTCTCATGGAGGATGCAAATTAGCATGCTGATGTGCTGACAAAGGAATTGGGAGGAAACTCAGAGCAACATATTGATGTGTTGTCAGAGGAGAAGGACAGTGAAGACTTTCTGAGTCTTGAAAGAGACTTAGGACTGTAGAAATAAAATTTGGTGGCTGGATCAGCAAATGAGACCATTGGGTCTTGTGATTTTGACACTGACAGTTTGATTGTGTTTACAAGTGATGCAGCAGAAAATCCATCATTTGTAATTGTCTTGAGAGAAGAACTGTTGCAGAAAGAAGGTGAGACAGTCATGTCTCATATGCAAAAACTTGTTACTATTGGTGACAAGGAGGAGTTGGCTTGTTTGAATAGCCAAGATTGGAGGACAAAATTGTGGAACTACTACAGTGATGGAAAATCAGAATTCTATTCTGATAGAAGATGAAAACGTGGAGCTTGAAGAACTCGATTTGATTGCCAGAATCAATCAAGGAGATGAAAGACAATTACTGAAGATTGTCAAGGAAGAAGAGGGATATACTGAAACTGAATTGCATCATACTAATGATGTGAAACAAGTACAAATGAGATGGCTGAAATGTTTGCTGAGGAAATTTGAACAAGAGGAAGAAATTGCAGGCACTGGAGTAAAGATGTCTGAAGTTGTGGAAGGAGCAGATACTAGTTTGTTAAAATTAATTTTGCTTACTAGTATACAAACAGAGATAAATGAATATGTTACTACAGGAAGATAATTAAATAAAATTTTATTTTTTAAGAGTAAATTTGTAGGTGATGAGCAAAAGAAAATTGTTACAGAGGGAGTTATCTTAAGAGATATTCACGAAGTTTGGGAGGCAGCAACATCAATGTTGGTAGCAAGAAGGGCAGTAACAGCAACAACAACAAAGGCAGTTACAGCAGTAGAAATTGGAGGCAGTAGCAGTGGGAAAAGTAAATTATAGTCAAAGGAAAGGCTAGTCATAGAAATTGAAAACATCAGAGAACTGATGATGAAGGTGTCTGAGAAGCAGCAGACAATAGCAAGAAAATTTAACAAAGGAAAGACAAGATCAGAATGTGAAAGTATAGATGGTGGTAAACTGTAGAACAAGATATGGAAACCTGGAGAAGTGCAGTTGGAGAATAATGCAGCTATTGGATAGCAGCAAAGCAAAGTATGGGATCTAGGAAGGAAAGGACTAAAGGCACATGATCAGGAGATCATGATCAATTTTAACCTTGGGAGTCTAATGCAGGGAAATTAGGCTCAAGAAATACTTTGTATTTTTATAAGACATAGGGGGGTTTTATGTTTCTAAATTCTCATGTAATTATTAGTATTTTGAATAAAATAGTGAGGAATTGTAAATGTTCTCAAACCATTAGAGAACATAAGGGGAAGGTGATTAGTTAGGAATGTGAAGGGATAGTCGAATTAGGATTAGTTTCAGTTATTTTAGGGATTGAGTCTAAATTTAGGATGTTGAGAATTCCAAGAGTCTTGGGTGAGCTGTTAGGGAAACTGAATTGATTCCTTAGTATTTTGTATAAATGTAAGCCTACGGGCAGATAGGAGGATAGTTGTTCAGAGACAGAGTAGTGAGGTAGAAGGGCCATCAAACTGAATATCTGGCCAAACAAGAAGTTTGTAAGTGAATGTTGTTGTAATTGATCACATTTGTATATATTGATGAGAAATTTGTCTCAAAATTCTAGGTGAAGTTTACATGTATTCTTGGTCGAATTCTATATGAAGAATATTCAAGTTTCTGTACAGATATGAACTCTGTGTTATTGACTGATTGGATTATGCATGTATTGACTGCTTGAATTATTTGTGAAAGTATGAGTTGATTATTCAGGGTTTGTGAACAGTGTGAAAATCTGTGTAAAGGGGTCTAATTTTTTATTCTGTACATGATTGGGGAAATTGATGTTTGAATTAATATATCAATTTCATGATTTAAGAACCGAGAAGGGTTGCATACAAATCTGTATAGACATATACATTGGGGGTATCGACCATTGGAAAGATCGATTACACATGAGAAGGATTGAAATAGAGCTTTTAGTTCTAGTATGATACTTGGGCATATCGACCTTGAATTGCGATGATGGAGGAAATATGGAATGCATGTGATGGTGTTACACATTAACAGTGCAACCACAATGCTATGAGTTCGGAGGTTGAAGACATTCCAATTGCGAAATTGGACAAGCATAGGAACGATGCAAAGGAACTGAGTAATGAAGGTAGAGATTTCGGATTGAGGCGAAATCGTAACAGAGAATGGTGTAGTGAGAGTTTGGTTAAGAATGAAGGCATGAGGATGCAGTTGCAGAATGGCAAGTCGAAGGGTAACGCAATTGAAGAAGGGAATCGATGAGTTTTTTTATGAAGGACGCAAGCAATGCCAATATCTAATTATTAAATATGTTTGATCTGTATTAAAACTCTATTTGTTTATATCGGTTGAAACCACAACATTAATGTAGAGAAATACGGGTTTGATTGAAGGCGGAACCATGAAGGTAAAGAGCGGAACTGGCAACAAACAATAATGGTGGTTTCGGAAATCCAAACTGGTTGTTTCGCATTGCAAATAAATGGTAAGTTGTTTTGTGAAAAAAAATGCGATAGCATCCAGGCTTTGACACGTGGTGACAGTGGTATTTAAAAACTGCCTATTTCGTATTATTTTTGCGTGTTAAAGTTATGTTCTCAAAAAAATGCGATTTCCGTCCAATCCTGAGGGCAGAAGATCCAAGGGGTTCCGCATGAGAAGTAGCGGGTTTTTTAACTCCATGCATGACCAGTGTTCTTCTATTTGGTAAGTGCGTATTAATTATTGAATGTGTGGGCTCGAGTGATATTTGAAGTTCGAAAATTTATATTGTTGGTGAGGTCTGAGGTGGGCCGAGAAGGTCGTTTTATATGTGCTGGCATTTTGAGTTCTAACAGAAGTCAAACTTTGAAATATATGTCTGCATGGGACTATATTTATATTAGTGCTGGGTTTAAACCTAAAGACAAAGGATTATTTAATGGGTCTAATAATAAATTTTGAATATTAAATCGAATGCACATTCAGATTTCATAAAAGTCCAAAGACTGTTGGGAGTTAATTATAAATCGAATATTTATTCGATATCATGAATGGGTTCTCATTATATGGTTTTACCATTGATCGAGGGTGAAGCTTCCGCAATTAGATAAGAATTTTGGGTTGGTTGGTTTGATAACCAACAATGAAGAAAAGTGCTTCCGCATCAATATTGTGAAACTGCCCAGATTTAAAATTATTTGGGCTAAACTTGGAATGCAGTTTTATATACACAAGAGAGTGAAGATTGTGGGTTGAGCGGGGTAGCACGCCATCAGTTTCCACATAGACCTTCCATTATTTCATGATGAGAGCCATTTGGTTTATTCACCAAAGGCCAACTTACACACTTGGGAGGAACCATTGGTAGATAGAATTATTGCAGAATATCTGAAGCAATGGTGGAGACTGTTGGATGAGGAGGCCACAAGAGGAGGAGGGGAGATTTTGCAGCACCCTGGTAGTTTCTTGAGGACAAGAAACATTTGGGAGGGGAAGACTGTAATATTCCTAAATTAGCATGCAGATAATAGGAATATTAATTTTTCTTTTAAAATCTAGTTAGATGAATAAATGGGCAAGGAGGCTCATAAGTTGCTTAAGTAGGAATAAAATCCCTCATAATGTGAAAAGGGGTCATGTTAATAACCAGATCAAGCATCCACATGTGTGAACAGGGTATAAAATGTGTGGAAAAAGTCAAGTTTGACCAATTCAACAACATTATTATATGAGGAGTGGATCCTAAATAAAGACAGCTCAATGTGAATGAAGATCAATCTAGCTAGTCAAAATGAAGACACCTTGAGTGTGAACAGAGACAATGCATGAAGATCTAGTCAAGGTTGATCCATTAAAGATTTACTAAATCAAAAAACACTATAAATATATGAGCAAGACTAATGGAGACAACGTAATTTTGGTGGAGGAGCCTTTGCATGGAAGCAGCCTCATAATTGGGTGGGACCCTTGGTGAGGAAGCTCATTAACTATATAATGGAGGGGATGGAAAACATATGGGGATGATTGAAGATTATATTTTTTATGTGGTCTGTTTAGACTTCTTTGCATTCTTTGGTTGTTTAGCTAAGTTTGCTACACTGTTTAGTGTAAGGGTTTTCTCATGCGGGAATTCCCCACTCTTGCTTGGAGATCTTGTTTAAGAAATATGAGGAGAGCTTTTTTGTGCTGCATTTTTCGCTATCTGGTGTTAGGCCAAGCAGCCACCTTCAACAACAGCACAGTCCCTTTCAGAAACTGCATTATTTCTTAAGGTATTGCAGTGGAGGGGTTTAATCCCTTGTATTTTGAGCTAGTTTCCCTGAAGGAGGTTCATTCTACTTACCGAAAAGATAGTAGGAGATTCTACTACCATTTATTTGCATGATCAGCCATATTTATGTAGTGCTTCAGCCATACAATGTGATTCATCCATAGATCTGCAGCAGGAAATTTCATGTATATCATTTCTGTCAAGAAACCCTTCCTGGGTCATCTTGGATCTATGTAAAAGAGGCTAGATCTCTGTTTTTGGGCCTATTTGATTAATAGATGAGAAGTTCTATTTTTTCTCTATATTTATAAACATAACCCTCCATAAACTGCACTATCTCTTTATGTAGTATTTCTGTGTTGTAGTAGTCTTGGGTTTTCAGTGATTTTGGGTTGTTTTGAGCATGGGAGGCCTGTTTAACTAGGCAAAAGTCATTTGTTTTTTATTTCCTTTAAGATATGGTTGTGATAATGTCAGATATAATGGATCCATGGGCTGAATTTTTCTACTAATGCTTATATTTCTGAAAATGCATTTTTCGTGCAAGTATTGCTGATTTTCCCCTTTTGGGATATTACACAAAGGGAAGCTGAGCTAGTAGACCAACTTACCTTAGATGAACAACTTGCCAAAGAAATCAATGAGAACAAAGAAGCATGGCTTGAGAGGGTCAACCAAAAATTGGAGCAACTCTTGGCAAAGGCTCAAAAGGACAAGACATTCAGAGAAAGATGGCAAAGCATTATGCCATGAGGAACAAAATTGCAAGGGGCAAGCTCAAATGAGCCCATGCAAAAATGCAAGCTTTCACCAAGAAAGGAGAGAAAGAGAATTTAGAAATACTTACTGAGGTGTCACTCCATACCTCAAACACTCAATGAGAAATTACCCTCACAAATTTTGATAAATTTTGGCACACTTTGCAATTTTAGTCATTTCTGTGTTTTTTAGTATTTTTGCACGCATAAATTTTTCCAAAGGCGCAACGACCTGGACGCTGTACTCTTTTTTGGGGCCTCCAAATGAAAAATGGAAAGAACCATCATGTTCATATTGATGAGGACACCAACCCTAGCAAGTTTCAGAAATTTTGGAGGAGAACTAGTCCATCAAAAGTGCCAAAAACCATCAAATTTTCATGGTTCTGACTCAAATTCTGCCTAGTCACTGCGTGTTTACCAGTCTTGGGAGAATAGGTTTTTGACAGGGAAAATGAGCACCATTTTGAAAACTGGAGGTATTTTTGGAAACTATACTCAGAGATATTTCCAATGAGCTATAATGGATCTGATTTGGACACCGGGAAGGACTCAAAACAAGCCTTGAAATAAGTCATTTATTCTGCTTGGATGCTGCACGTTTGACAAGGAAATTCCATTTTTCACAGTCTTCAGCAAATTTTGAAGTTTCACTCCAGTTTTACTTTTAATTTGAAAAGTGAAGAAATTACTGATGTAAATGGTCAAGATGAATGTAAATATCATGTTTTTTACTTTTATCTAGGGTAAGTACATTAGGTAAGTCAATTAGTTGAGTTGCAATGAATCAGTTCATTAGAGATAGGAATAAGTCACTTTTCTCATCCTATACTCTAGCTTTCAGTTCAGCTTTTCATGTAACATCTCCCTCACCTCATGGATTCGACCCATGAGGATGAGAGGAGGTGATTTGAGGTCTATTTAGCTCAAGTTTTCAGAGGAGTCAAGGGTTAGCATCAGTTTGAAAGTTTGTGTATTGATCAAGAAACATTTTGGCTTGGATTTTAATGACAAATTGCAGCTATTTCTTTGGGATTCATTTTGTATGAATGTTTGACATATTTTTTTCTCTGTGATCATTTTTATAAATGTATTGTAATCTCATAAAAATTTTCATGTATATGATATTCTTAATTTCAAGTTGAAAGGCAGAATTCATGTTTTTCATGCTCTGTTTTAGGGAATTTTTCATAATTTGTCCATTTTCTTCAGTTTAGGGAGAATTCATCTCATATGCTCTTCCTAGCTCCTCACTAGTCTATTCATATCACCAAAATCACCTTTAAGTGTTAAAACTTCCTACCTACCTTGCCCCATCGAATGCACTGCAATTTCATCTCATTGGACTTAATTCAGTCCCCTTGACCTAATCCTCATTCAGTGAGCCCAACCCCAAAATCTGATCAAAACAAACCCCTGCATTTCATAACTAGCCTAAAACCCTAATTGCTCCAGCCCTATTAGCTGTGACCCTTTAGAGAGAGCCCTCTCCAGCTTGATAGGGCTAGCTATCAAGTAAAAATCTTGGTTTGTGGTTACCTCTGTTGGGATTCCTTCCTCAGCCTTGGGAATCTGGTGGAGTGATAACATACTGGCACCATTGCCAGGGAACGAAGAGACAAAGTTTTACCTAGGTGTACGACAAAGATCAATTGGAAACTGATCCATTGGATGATAGGATCGCGTTTTGGAAGGCTTATTTCATAAGTACAATTCCTCACAACATATTTGGCTTCTACAAGATATACAAAATCGAATCTAGACCCCAATCTAGTTGATCCCGTTGATGATCCAGAGCAATTATTTCGAAGACAAAGATATCAAACTCCGCAAATTCAATCAGGACCAGCTCCATTGGTAAGATCAACATCTCTACCTACAAAATTGTTTTCTCTAGAAGAAATACCCTATGATACAAAGTTTGAATTATCTTTATTCAAGTCCAAATCTGAAACTTCCTTGTTTGATATAGTTTTTGATCCTCTAAGATTATCTGAAATAAAATCTTTGTCGGAATTAGATTTAATTTCCCTAAAAGATTGGTTTTATGAAGAAATCAAGCTTGAATCTGACCTAGACATTAAGGATTCGATCAAATTTTATCATCCTGAAGAAGTTGTTGTTATATCTGAACCTAAAACTCAGTCAATCACAATATATTCATCTGCACCTTCAAATTCATCATACATACCAGCTACTTCAACACTAATAAATTCAGTTCTTCTGCCTATTCAGCCCATCCCTCCGATTGTTAACCCAGTTCTTCATTCAGCCGGAATCATGGCTCGTTTTGGAACATTAGTACTCCCTGCCAATATGGCTGATCTGCCTCAAGGGTATGGTTAAAGGCTTCCCCTTTTTTATGAGAACTCTGAAATCACTGCTCGTCAACACATAACCAAAATCACCACTTTTATAGATCTGGAGGAGTTAGATGTAGATGATTCTAAGATGTGGATCATTGTATAAAGTTTTTCAGGTGAAGTCAAAGTTTGGTTTCATGCCCTAACAACAAATTTTGATTAGGACTCTCGCTGAATTGACTGATGCTTTCTTAGCCAGGTGGGATGAAAATAAAAACCCTTTGCAGATCCTTGCTGAATATGGTGCTTTGAAACGTAATCCCAATGAATCTACTTCCAAGTATAATGTTTGTTTCCTCAAAACCTATAACTCTATTCCAAATGAAATGAAACCACCTCCTGGTTTAATCCTTCTATGTTATCTTGATTCCTTGATCCATATATGACCTATTCTTTGAGAGAAAGAAACCCTGCTACCCTTGAATATATGATGAAGAATTCAATAAGTGTTGAGGAAAATCTCTTAGTTAAGAAGGCCAAACTTAAAAGTGAATGAAAAGTGATTATCAAAGAGGAAACCTCCACTTCATCCGATCCTAAATTTGATACTTTGCTCAAAACCATGGAGAGAATGGTTGATAAGATGACTATTTTAGACAAACTGACTGAGCCTCAAATCATAAATCCAAACTTTTGAGGCCAGTAAGAACCTCAGTTTCAAATAAATTAGCGAGAGCAAAGACCTCCCAAAGCACAAAAACAGAAGATCAAAACACCACTTCAGCATAATTATGATCAAAGTGATGAAGAAGAAGAAATGACAGTAGAAGAGAATCATTTTTTCACAGCTGATGGTCAACCCATTTTTCTCACTGAGGGTGAAGAATATGTGGAGAATACAAGTTCATCTAATGAAAAAAATTTCATAATGGAAAATGATCATGAATTAGAGGTACAATCTTATGACTATCAGAGAGGGTACCTAAATGCATTAAGTTCCTAGCAAAGACAATTTACCTTGAGGGGTCGGGATGTTTTGATAACTCCACTTCCCAAGAGAACAATTCAGCAGAAAGAAGGAGCACCGAAACAATTTCAGAATAAGGGTAAAGAAATTGAAGCATCGAGTCAAAACAGAAATAATCAGCTTACTACAAGTGCACCAGTTAGAGAAAAATATATTTAAAGAAATGAAGCTACACCTAGAGATCATATCGAAAAAAGGGATGTTACCATGAAAGAAGTAGACAAAACTACATATTTTAATTTTGAATCTGAAATTCTAAATTAAAAGTGTCTATTCCCCTTACCGAGTTGGTCAAAATTGATAAGTTCAAAAACCATGTATCCATGACTTTAAGAGTTGATCCTTTATCTAACATGGTTAATGTAGAAGATGACCAGCCTGAATTGATATTTGGTCCTGCCATTGATGGCCAATCTAAAGACAGTAAGTCCCACCATTCTATTTGAGTCTTAAAATTCATCAGTATATTCTCCAAAATACCATGTTAGACTTTGGGGCTTCTCACAACCTCACGCCCAAAGCCATCATGGAGAAGCTTGGCCTTGATATTACCCGCCCATATCATGATCTATACTCTTTTAATTCTGGTCGTGTTCGCTATTTATGTCTGATAAAAGATCTAGTGGTATCATTAGAAAAAATTATTGCCAAAAATGTCATTATGGATGTGGTTGTTGCCGATATTCCCCCACACTTTGGTATGTTGTTGTCAAGATCCTGGGGGGCCAAACTAAGAGTTACATTGCAGTTAGACTTTTATTATGCCACTATCCCTATATTTTGTCAAATTAGAAAGCTTTATCATGAGACCAAAATGAATTACATGATCACTAATAAAGAAATGCCTAACAATCATCCAATCAACGCTGTACATACCAATCTAGAGTCTTTTATATTGTACAATGATTCAGGTCTAAATGATATAGATTGTCAAATAGTAGAATTAGAGGATGTTCCTGAAGTATCCAATTGTATTAGAAAAATTCTTGAGGAAGAGAAACAAAATCTACCCATTGTAACCCAATAACTAGAAATAAAAGCAGATAAAAATTCAGAGCAGCATGAAAAATTAGATCACCATAAAGTGTCAAATCAGGATCAGGAATTTCCGCACTTAGAAGAAGAAGAAGATGGTCTTTGGAGCATGGATTTTGATGGTTCACTTGGAAAATACGGAGATGGCATAGGTTTGTGGATATGCAGTCCATGGCAATAGAAAAACAAGGTCCCAAATAATGTAAGGTTATGTTCCTATAAACTAGCGTTTGACTACACAAATAATGAGGCTGGATATGAAGCCCTCATTACTGGTTTGAAAATTCTGAAGAAATGAGGAGAAAACAGAATTGCAGTATATGGAGATTCAGAGCTAGTGATTAAGCAACTTAAAGGTGAGTACCAAGAAAATCACCCGATAATGAGACAACATAGAAATCTAGCACTTGACATTTTAAAGATTTTTCCTTAATACACCCTTAAGGTAGTGCCTAGATTGTAGAATTTGATGGTTGATTCATTAGCTACTGCTGCGATCAATTTTAGATCTATAATGCTTTCTAACAATAAGTTTGAGATCCATATAAAGCACAGGCCCACTATTTTAGACAACTTGAAATTCTAGCAAGTTTTCTGGGATGATAAACAATTGAACAAATTCCTGCAAGGTGAAGGAGAATTTGAAAGTTGCTCTATGAATGGGGTATATGATAAAGGTGATGAGGTTATTCAAACAAAGAAGATTGACATTCTTCAACTTAAATATAATAACATTCCAAAAGGTCTCACACATTTGGAAGAGTTATTCGATCAGGATGATGTGGCGAGAAAACCAACTTTGGTTCCCACAAAGAAAGGAGTCGAAGATGTGAATATCGGAACAGCTAATCAACTAATCCAGATTTATGCAGGAACGCAACAGAATAAACATATAACCATAAATACAGAGATGCAGCGGAAATAACACTTCATTTCATTAATATCAAAGAACTGAAATTTGCTTACAGACAGAATGGAAATAAAACTAGCTAGGCCACTGGTAGCTATCTCTGAGAAGAGATGTGGTGGCTACAGGCCTCTGAACTGAGTTACAATGAGGCTCGAGGGCCTATTTATTATTGAGAAACAATGGAGAACCCTAAACATCCAAAAACCTAACCCCTAGGAGATGAAGCGCCAAAACTATGGGCCCCGTTTGGGTAAATTGGTGTTTCAACTTCCCAGGGACGTAACTTTGGCCTACTATCTCCGTTTGACACGCATGATACATCATTAGAAAGCTCTGTCCGAGGACCACAAATTTCAAAACGAATTTCATTCCATGAAATGCGTTGGTAAAACGATACCCAAAAAACGTCGTTTAGGGCCTCAAAACGGCTCCGGAAGTTCAGGACCCGAAAAACTGCTAAAAATAGTAGGTTATGTCGAAACTGAAAAACTGAAAGAGACAATGGTGGGGGCCCAAGTGGAATAGGCGAGTGGCCACCAATATCCACCTGGATCATTCCTCCCCCCTTCGGAAGCAATGGTCCCCATTGCTTTAAGTTCCTCCATGAGATGAGGAAATTTCTGCTGAACTTGGTCCCTGGTGAACCACTTGCCTTGGTGCCTGAGTTGGCCAGCTTTGACAACCCGATACTGTTGGATCTTCTGTTGGCGAGTGTTCTTGATTTGCATGTCCATGATACAATCTGTGGTGGCCTGTTCCATGTAGTCTGGGTTTAACTCTGTTGGTGTGAGTTGTTACGCAGTAATAAGAGGTGTCCGGTAGAGGTGGAAGTAAGGGCGAAGGCGATCCACATTGAAGACTGGGTGCAGACCAAGGAATGGTGGAATACTAAGCTCGAATGCATTACTCCCTACAGCCTTGGTGATGGTGTACGGCCCGTATCGGAGCGGGCGAAGCTTGCGGTGGGGTCCAGTGAGGTGCTCCTTCTGCAAATGTAGCCATACTTTGTCGCCCACATGGAAGTTGTGTGGCACCTAGTGTTGATCATGGCGCTGCTTGTACTTCGCATTGGCTCTGTCCAATATATCATGAACCTGTTGGCGGATGTGTTGAATGCGCTCGATGAAGCTACTTTCTTTGTCAACTTCAGACTGGACATGAGATGAATCGGCCTGAGCAGCTGCAAATGGAATGGCTATGTCAATGGGGCATAGTGGCTAGAATCCCAAGGCCACCTGAAAGGGGTTGTGGCCAATTGAACTATGGAGAGCCCGGTTATAGCTATGTTGTACATAGGGGAAGCTCTCGTCCCATGTGCGTGGATGCTTTGAATTGTACATGCGCAGAATGTGTACAATCATTCTGTTGACGACCTCTGTCTGGCCATCTGTGTGGGGATGGAAAGCTGTGGACTTGGTGAGTTTTTTGTCCAACATTGACCAGAGGCTGGACCAAAATGTGCTGAGGAACCTGCTATCTTGATCTGATATGATAGACTGTGGGATCCCAAAGTGCACCCACACTCATTCAAAGAAGAGTTTAGCAGTGGCTTCTGCTGTGATATTCTTCTTACAAGCCGCCATAATGGCCATCTTCGAGAATCTGTCAACGACCACGAAAACACAGTCATTTCCATTCTTAGTAGAAGGCAGGCCCGACATGTAATCCATGGAGATGGATTCCCACGGTCGACTAGGGGTAGGTAGTGGAGTATATAGGCCTTGCTTCTTGATGGTCGGTTTGGCAATGGCACAAGCAGTGCAGGATCTGATGTGCTTCTCGACATCCTTTCGAAGGTTCGGCCAATAGAAATACTTCTGTATTATTGCTACTATTTTCTCGACCCCAAAATGCCCAGCGACTCGACAATAGTGTGCTTCCCATATCATCTTGGCACGCTCTCTTGAAGGAACACAAAGGTGTCCCAGGTGACATAAAAGTGCATCTTGGAGGTGAAAATTTGGAACTTGCGTGCCCCCCAAGAGTGCCTTGTAAGTGTGGCCGAATTCTGTGTCCCTCTCATAGAGAAGCGGCCAATCAGAAGTCTCGTGCCCGCAAGAGTTGAGCACGGTGGTGAGCACCATGATCGGTGGTCGGCTGAGGCAGTCTGCAACATTATTGATGCTACCCTTCTTGTACTTGATGTTCAAATGAAACTGTTGCAAATATGTGGACCACTTCTAATGGAGATCATTCTGCAACTTCCCTTGTGTCTGTATGAACTGCAGGGGCCGGTGGTCTGTGTGGATGATTGTTTCCTTCCCCAAAATGTAATGCTTCCATTGTCGACAGGCTTGCACAATGGAATACATTTCTTTGTCATAGGTGGGATACTTACGAACTGTCTCAGACAATGTCTCACTGTGATATGCCACTGGATGTCCCTGTTGAGTAAGAACTGCCCCAATAGCATAGTCAGAGGCATCCGTCTCGATCTCAAATGGTTGTTGCAAGTCCGGTAAGGTGAGGTCACAAAACAGAGCATCCCACTCCAACGCCTTCTCGTTGAGGTTCGACTCAAAAGAATTTTGTTTCCGTCCTCCTTTGGTGACTCCGACTCAAGGGCCATGATATGAGAATCCCAACACGAATCAGAAATTAGCAAAGACCCGTAAAGCGTGAATCTCGTTATAAGTGGTTGGGCCGGTCCCTAATGACTGATTCACGATCCACATGTGTCCCTTTCATCAATAATGTATCCCAGATATTGAACCCGGGTCATGCCAAAAGTGCACTTCTCCAAATTGGCACACAACTTGTGTTGCCGCAGTGTTTGGAGGACTTGTCGGATGTGGTGAAGGTGCTCTTCCCAAGTTTGGCTGAAGATCAGAATATCATCCAAGTACACCACCACAAATGATTTGGTGAATGGCCGCAAGATGTCATCCATCATCCTCATGAAGGTGGCAGGAGCATTCGTCAACCCAAAAGGCATGACCAGCCATTCGAAAAGGCCTTCCTTGGCTTTGAAGGCCGTCTTCCACACATCGGAGGGTTCAATTGGTACCTAGTGATACCCAGACTTCAGGTCAATCTTGTTGAAATATTTTGCACCTTTGAGTTGGTCCAGAAGGTCATCAATCCGTGGGATTGGGTACCTATTCCGGACAGTGATCTTGTTCAGCGCCCGATAGTCAATACAGAGTCTCCACGTCCCATCCTTCTTCTGTACCAACACGATCCGGCTCCCACAGGGCGATGAACTTGGTCTGATGTGACCTTTCTGCAACAGCTCCTGAATCTGCCTCTTGATTTCATCATTTTCCAGAACAGAGCGTCGATAGATCGGTCCATTGGGTAGCGGCGCACTTGGGGTCAGATCAATCGGGTGCTTGACCTGGCAGTGCAGAGGAACCCCTGTGGGTGAGGTGAAGATGTCCCCGTACTCCTCCACGACCTTATCCATTTGCTGTTGTCGTGCAGAGGGGCCCTGTCTGGAGGTCGTGGCCACAGTCTCCTTCTTTCCCTGGGGGCGGATCATCAGAAAAACGAATTTCCTGGTTTGGGAAATGAGCTTACTACATTGTTTTGCAGTAACCAAAGAGATAGTCGTAGGAGGTGGTACCTCTGGTATCCCGTACAACTTATTTCCCAAAGTAATAATAACAGCACGAGGTCGAGACTCATACACAGCATGACGCTTCCACAAGTATGGTTGTCCTAATAATACATTAGAAACATCAATAGGAGCAACGTCACATAATACCTCATCCGTGAAGGGCTTGATGCTATAGGGAAGGCGTCACTGCTGGCTGACGCGGAGATCTCGTCCTTGATGAAGCCACCCGATGGTGTATGGATGTGGGTGAACTGTGGTCGGCAAGCCCAACCGCTTCACGGCGTCTGCTGAAATGAGGTTCTTTTGGCTCCCATTGTCGACAATGAACTGTACAGGGGAGCCCTTTACCCACATCTGGGAGTGGAAGAGATTTTCCTCCTCCTCTGGATCTTCCGGTTCCTCCTTCTGGATCTTTGTAGTGGCAACAATGGCATTGGGCTCTGCATCAATAATCTGTTTCCCTTTTTCATTCCCCCTTTCAGGTTCTGATTCGGAGTCGGAGCATGCATCTGACTCAGAAGCCCTCATCTCGGCCACTAGCGACTGCTTGGCCCGACACTCACTTGTGTTGTGAGTGGTGCTCTTATGGAACTCACACCACTTTCCCGTGTCCTTCTTTGGCTTTGCGGTGCTATTCTTTTCTTGTGGCTTTGACGGGTTGTCTTTAGCCGCCATGCCTTGGCTCTGTCCTTTGTTCTGTGGTTTGGAAGCACCTTTCCCTTGCTTTTGATTCGCAGATCCAAAGTCTCTCTTCTTCTGTTTGAATTTCTGCTCAATCTTGGCAAAGATACCTAAGATACGGTAATAAGCGAGGAGATGTCGAGGAACTCCATTTCCTCCTTGACGGGTGTCCAGGCACACACGAGCTTCGAGTAGCACCCAATGCTTCTCTAACTTATACCCAACTTTTTGCTATAGGCATGGAACAATTATTACCATGCGATTGTGCACATCTTGGATCCCTTTGTCGGAAAATGGTCCATTGTATGTACTGGTCCTCATAGCTCCCCACAGGATAGTACTGTTCCTTGACGGCGTCTCGGAAAGAATTCCAAGTTGGTACGGCCGAGAACAGAGAGGGTTCTGTCTGGTCCTTGTTCTCACAGTAGGTTTCCCACCAGTCCTTAACATGGGGGGTAGCTTTGAGGAGTGCAAAAATAATCTTCTCCTGGTCTAAAAAGTCATGAACAGAGAAATATCCTTCTAATAGATTCAACCATCTATCTACGGCATCTGCGTCTATTTGACCCTCAAATATGGGAATGTCAAAATTTACTAGTACCTTAAAAGGAGTCGCACCTCTAGAGTGCCTGCTGGATGCAAATGCGCCGCCGGTGGGCAGCCGTTGAAGGATCTGAACAAAGTTATCCATCATCGCGTTCCTTTGTTTTTCGAGGGCCTCCTTGAGCAATATTTTGATAGGATCTCCTGCTCCCTCATATTTCTTTCTGCCCCCCGTGGGTGTCCGAGAGTTTGTGAGGCCGATCTTGCAAAGGTCTGACCTTATCAAGCCCTATTCTATGCAGTCAGACCTGCGAAATACGGGCAGTGAAGGATCGAAGCATCGTTCTGGCCCCGATACCACCGATCCATATTTATGCAAGAACGCAATGTAATAAACATATAACCATAACACAGAGATGCAAGTGGAAATAACACTTCATTTCATTAATATCAAAGAACTAAATTGCTTTAGCTGTATGGTTTTGTACAAATAAAACTAGCTAGGCGCGGTAGCTATCTCTCTGCAGAAGAGATGTATGTAAGAAGGTGCCTCCTAATCGAGTTACAATGAGGCTCGAGGGCCTATTTATTATTGGTAGTTCTAATGGAGAACCCTAAACATACAAAACTCTAGTCCCCTAGAGATGCAGTTTTTCGCCAAAACTATGGGCCCCGTTTGGGTAAATTGGTGTTTCAACTTCCCAGGGACGTAACTTTGGCCTACTATCTCCGTTTGACGCACATGATATATCCTTAGAAAGCTCTATCCGAGGACCACAAATTTCGGGACGAATTTCATTCCATGAAATTCGTTGGTAAAACGATACCCAAAAAACGTCGTTTAGGGCCTCAAAATGGCTCCGGAAGTTCAGGACCCGAAAAACTGCTAAAAATAGTAAGTTATGCCGAAACTGAAAAACTGAAAGAGACAATGGTGGGGGCCCAATTGGAATAAGCGGGTGGCCACCAATATCCACTTGGATCATCAACCGAATTTTATCAAAATCTCAAAGTCCCTTCCATCAAAGGTAAAGCCTAAATACATTGATTTGTTTACTAATTTTTCTGATGTGTTTGCTTGGAATTATTCAGACCTTAAAGTGTGTAATCAAGATATCATCAAGCATACAATCCCATTCAAGCCAAATCAGAAGCCCTTTAGACAGAAACTTAGGAGGATTAATCCTAAATTGTTGCCATCCATTGAAAAAGAGGTAAATAAGATTTATAAGGTTGGCATCATTGTCCCAGTCATATTTTCAAATTCGATTTCTAACTTGGTGCTGGTGCGGAAAAAGATTGGTGAGATTTGAATTTGTATAGATTTCAGGAATCTGAACAAGGTCTCATTAAAAAACAATTGTCCATTGCCTGAGATGGATCACATTCTTTAGAGAGTTGTAGGAGATAGCAGGATGTCTTTTTTATATGGCTATTCAGGTTACAATTAGATATTGGTGGATGAAAATGACCAAGATAAGACAGCATTCATGACACCATGGGGGACCTTTAAATATGCTAAAATTCCATTCGGGTTGAAGAACGCCAGAGCCACTTTCCAGCGAGCAATGGACATAGCTTTTGGTAATGAAAAATATTTCTTTCTGATTATTTATTTAGATAATCTTACGACTTTTTCTAATTCAAATGAAGATCACTTACATCATTTGAGAGTTGTATTCCAACGGTGCAAAAAATTTGGGATTTACCTAAATCCTAAAAAATGCTTGTTTGCTATGGAAGAGGGTAAGTTGTTAGGACATATTATTTCAAAAGATGGAATCCGAATACACCCCACTAGAGTTGAAGCAATTTAGAAAATAGATTTCCCCAGAAACAAAAAGAAAGATCAAGGCTTTAAGGGTAAGATGAACTTCCTATGTAGGTTTATTCATAACCTAGCAGAACATCTTAGAGAATTGACAAATATTCTCAAAAAAGAAATTCATGTTAGATGGTCAAAAAGTTCCCATAAATCATTCAATTCAGTAAAATTTTCTTTAACTACTACCCTAGTGTTGACCAGTCCAGCTTATTCTTTATATTTAATCATTTTTTCTTTTTCCTCTGAACGTACCTTAGCAACAGTGCTTATGCAGAAAAAGGATGGGATAGAGCTGCCTATGGCTTTTTTTAGTCGTACCATAAGAGATGCAGCTCTTCAATATAACATAATTGAGAAACAAGCATTGGCCTTAGTCAAAGCACTCAAAGACTTCAAAGTTTACATTTTGCGCTCTCATATTCTAGCATATGTTCCAAATGCAGTGGTTAAAGAGGTTCTTATACAAATAGATCCAAAGGGAAGAAGAGGTAGGTGAATAGTAGCACTTTTAGAATATGATCTTGAGATCAGACCAACCAAAATGATCAAAGGGAAAGGCTTGGCCAAGCTCATAACTGAGTCTAATTTGCATGCGCTTGATATCAATCTCATATCAACACTATCTTATGAGAAAGAAAATGTAAGTTTAGTTCATATATCAGATATTTTTTCATTAGCCCCTTGGTATGCTAATATTTTTTATTACAACATCTAAATCCTCCTCCAGAAATGACAAAGAGTAAGGCCAAATCTTTAAAACTTAAAGCTTCAAAATACTATATTCTTAATTGTGCACTCAATTGGAAGGATCCAAGAGGAATATTGCTCAATTTTTTGGTAGAAGATGAATCAAGAGAAGTAATGAAATATTTTCACAAGGGAGATTATGGAGGTCATTTGATCTGGAAGACTATGACCAATAAAGTACTGAGAGCGGGTTACTACTGGCCTACCTTGTTTTCAGATCTCTACAAGATAGTCATGAGCTGTCATGAGTGTCAAATTTTCCAAGGTAAACGTAAGCTCTTACCTTTACCTTTACAGCATATTTCAGTTGAAGCTCCCTTTCAACAGTGGGACTTGGATTTTATCAGTGAAATATACCCGCGTTCATCTGCTCAGCATAAATGGATACTTACCGCTACGTATTATTTCACAAAGTGGATAGAAGCGATCCCTACCAGGCAAGCTACTGACACAGTCATTATTCAGTTTCTTGAAGCTAACATTTTGTCCTGGTTTGGTTGTACCAGAAAGATAATCACAGACAATGAAGTTGCTTTTAAATCAAAGAAAATGATAGAATTATGTGATAAATAAAACATCGAATTGGGTCATTCCACAACATATTATCCACAAGGCAATGGGTTGGCGGAGTCCTCAAACAAGTCTCTGGTCAATATCATCAAAAAGATGATGGAAGCTAACAAAAAGAATTGGCACAAGAAGTTGATAAGCACACTATGGGAAGACAGAGTAAGTAACAAAATATCCATCGGTATGTCTCCATTTCAAGTTTTTTACGGGGTAGACAGTTCATCAGTAGTCCCGGTCATGAAAATTTTGCAAGAGGCTCGAAGTGAAGAAAATGATATTCAAAGAAGGATCAATCAAATGATCCACTTGCAGCAAACAAGAGAGGAAGTGTTTCACAACACTTCTAAAATACATGATAAGATCAAACAGATTTATGATAGGAAAACTAAAGAGGAAAATTTCAAACTTGGTGATATGGTACTCTGCTGGGATGCAAGAAATGAAGATAAAGGTAAGCACGGGAAATTTGATAATCTGTGGAAGGGTCCTTTTAGAATTGCAGCTTCTCATGGTCAGAATGCCTATCTTTTAGAAGAAATGGATGGAAAAATTTGTTTAGGAGGGCCAATAAATGGTAGGCTCCTGAAGCATTATCAATTCTAATTGAAACTTTTGAGAAATTTCTTCCTCATTATATATATCATTTTAATATTTCTGCAAGTGTGAAGTGAAACAAGCATTGAATTTCGGAGCCTGAAGTGAAGGCCATGGAGCTTCATTGAAGTTTCTATTAAGTTTGCATTAGGGTAAGTTCAGTTTTTCAATCTTTCTTTCATTCAAGTAAAATTGAGTTATTTTCATTCATTTTGTGTCATTAAATTGTCAAATAGTCAGTCTTGCATTTCAATTTTAGTTATTTTTTACTGTATTTGGCCCAATGAAATAAAGCACTGATCTCCTCAACTCAGAGATCTACGGTTCTTGACGCCTCTATCAGAGCTACCATCCCTAATAAGGCCAATGTTAGAGTCAGAATATGCATTCTTCCATCAGTAACTGATATCATACCTTCATTTATCATATTAGGTGTCTCATTCTGAAATTTATATATCATTCCATTAGGTCATGCTAAAAATTATTTCACTGATGGTAGCTTTCCTCAAATTAAACTTCATTCTCCCTCACAAGACCATATTTTCTGACTTATTCCCATGTCTCCTTGAGCATAACAACACCTATGAAAATTCTCTTCTCATCATGATTTGTCTTAGTCAAAATTAGTCATGAAGATAAGGTTTAAAGAGTCTCATTAGGTCAATAGGTTTTTTTTTTTTCAAGGTCATTAATCCATTCAGATAAAGTCAGCAAAGATAAGAGAGAGACTCGAAGATAATTTTATCTTCCTATATAGAACATCATCACTGTAATTTTTATATTTTCAAGTTGTAATTTTTTTTTTTAAATGACTTTTATATCAAAATGCCATTTTGATATAAAATCAAATATGTAATTTATTTCTGTTTCCAAATGTAATTTTATGTTTTCATATGTAATAAATTCATCCCTAGCTATCAATGCAATCATTCCGACCAAAATGACACAAAGAAATCCAAAATTCATTACTTGATTAACCTACAAAGCCAAAAAGTCAGAAAAGTTAAAGAGTATCAGTGTTAAAAGAATGAGAAGAAAAAGTGAACATAAAGAAAGTGGGTAATTCAAATAAAAAATTCAAATCCACCAAGTTATAAAGCCATTCAAACACCTCAAATTCAAGTCATTATCTTCATTTATCCATCTGCAGTCTGCAACAAAGGAGAAAATTTAAATTTTTGAGCAAATCAGCAGAACATCTCAGACACGCTGCTCATTTTCTTGGCACGTTGCGCATTTGGTTGAACGCTACACATTTACCTTTGCACGTTGCACGTTCCCTCGTCAAATTCTGACCAAAGTATTCAGGTGGTGCGCGTTTACCTTTCCACGTTGTGCATTCACCTGCACGCTGCGCGTTTGATCAGACAGGGTTCCAAAAGACATTACAACCTCCAGCAAGCTCACACTTCTTCAAAAATTTCTTCAAAGGGATTTAAATAAGTGAGTGAACCCTAAGACACCTCTCCTTTGTTATATTTTGTGTTTCATAAGAAATTTGAAGTATCTTCTAAAAGAAAACCCTAGTTTTCATTTTTTCCTTCCCATTTTCCATGTATGACCTCTATACTCATATCCCTAAAACATATCATTCATAAACACTATTAAATCCTAGGTTTTTCATAGACCTAGGTTTTCATTTAAATTCACTCCCTCCATTTGCCTAGGCTATTCCTTTCACCTCACACTCCCTTCATCTCATCTCATTTACCCTAGGGTTTTAAGGCTTCAAATTCATAATGTCTGAAGAGGAAGACAAAAATGTCATTGAGGAGAAAAAACCAACAAAGAAATCATATAATAAAGGGGGTAAAATCATCAGATATGAACCAGCAACCACAAAGGATCTCATGGCTTCTCCTCTCACTATGTCATGTTTTAAAAAATTTGGTTGTTTTTAGTTTTGTGAGAAAGTGCAGAAGATCCAATATCACCCTATGTTGACAAGGTTGTTCATTTCCAATATTCATGATAGGCAAGTCACTCTTGTTGGGTTCACATTTACTATGTCTACCGATATCATTGCAGCTACTACATGGATCCCAAGTGTAGGATAAAAATGGTTTAAGAAAGGAAACCTTGACCATTCCTACTATGACCCATATCTTAAACCAAGATATGGTTCATAGTAGGAAGATACAAGGATGATAAAAATACCATTTTCCCTTTCTCTCATCTCCTTGACAGATATTTCCCCATGATGAAATTCATCATGGAATACTTCACCTGTGAGGGGAGGTTTTCTCGACTCTATTCCTATCACATCCAGCTTCTCGTGCATTTCACCAAAGTCAGAATTCTTCACATACCCTCTTTTCTCTTCCACAACATTGAAAATATGGAATTCGTTGTACGAAAAAGGGATTATAGTCATCAAATGAAAAGTATTTTCCACCACTCTCTAATCAAAATGATAGTCATGCACCAGCTTGATCAAATTAACATTCCATGGGACACATTCATATCAAATGAGATTTTCAGTACCCCACCTAGTTAGAATGATCGGAATATCCCCTCATCATCTCATCCTCCCATATCTACTCCCCATCTCAGACTGATGCTCATGCATCATCACCAAGTTAGTTTCATTAACCTCATATTGATCCTTCCTCTTCACCATTCTATAACCCTACATCATCATCACATCATGATTCAGAGTCATCCAACAGTGAGGAAGATATTGAGGCAGCAAGGGCTAGTTTGAATGAGGTTCACCCTTTTCGTAAAAATTATCAGAGAGGCTACATGCATGTGTTTGCTTCACTTGGAGTGAAAGGGGCCATGCCTTCTTCATCAACACAACAGGTAAACAAAGGCAAGGAAAAGGAAAAAGAACCAATCATTGATGATGAGGAGGGTAAACATGACACAGAACATGACTTTCAGCTGATTTACCTAGGTGCGAATATGAGGATAAAATCACTAATGAAACAATTAAATCCAAAGAGGAAAAAATTATTGAACTTGAAAGTAATCTTGAGAGGGAAAGATATGTAATTGGCTTCCTTGAGCAAGAAAATAAGTAACTGAAAAGCAAGAAAATAATCAATGAGGTGAAGTGTATCAAGGCACAAAGAGAAGCAAAAAAGGCTAAAGTGTTGCTTGAGGAGACATTAGAAAGGTTTGGTGAACCTGATGATGAGGAGGATCAGCCTCCAAGACAGAGACCAAGGACTAGAGGGCTCAAAAGAGCTCCAGCCTTGGAGAAACAAAGGGAAGCTGAGCTAGCAGACTAGCTTACCTTAGATGAATAGATTTCCAAAGAAATCAATGAGCACAAAGAAGCATGGCTTGAGAGTTTCAACCAACACTTGGAGCAACACTTGGCCAAGGCTCAAAAGGACAATGACATTTAGAGAAAGATGGCAAAGCATTATGCCATGAGGAACAAAATTGCAAGGGGTAAGCTCAAACGAGCCCATGCAAAAATGCAAGCTTTGACCAAGAAAGGAGAGAAAGAGACGTTAGACATACTTGTTGAGGTGTCACTCCATACCTAAAACACTCAATGAGAAAGTACCCTCATAATTTTGGCACATTTTTCACTCATGTTCATTTCAGTAAATTTTTGCATTTTCAACACATAAATTTTTCTAAAAGCACAACGAGCTACACGTTGTAATATTTTTTGTGGCCTCCAATTAAAAAATGGTGACCACCATCATGTTCATAATGATGAGGACATCAACACTAGAAAGTTTCAGAAGATGTGGAGGAGAACTGGTCCCTCAAAAATGCAAAAAAACTACCTAAATTTCATGTTTCTGCCTCCTTTTTGGCCTACACACTAGCGTTTACCAGTCTTGGGAGATCAAGTTTTGGATAGGGAAAATGAAAACCATTTTGGAAAATATATGTATATTTGAAAAGGAGACTTAGAGAGCTTTCCAATGAGCTATCATGGAGCTGCTTTGGACATCGGGAAGGCACTCAAAACAAGATTTGAAAACGGGCTATTTTTTCTGCTTGCACGCTGCGCATTTACCAGGAAATTTCCAATTTTCCCAGTCGTCAGTAATTTTTTTATTTTCACTCTGGTTTGACATTTTATCTTAGGAAATGAGAAATTACTGATGTAAATGGTCAAGATAAATGTAAATTTCATGTTTTTACTTTTATCTAGGGTAGATACATTAGGTAAGTCAATCAGTTGAGGTGTAATGAATCAGTTCGTTAGAGATAGGAATGAGTCACTTTTCTCATCCTATACTCCAACTTTCAGTTCAGATTTTCATCTAACATCTCCTTCACCTCATGGATTCGACCCTTGAGGATGAGAGGAGGTGATTTGAGGTCTATTTATCTCATGTTTTTAGAGGAGTCAAGGCCCTTGGCATCAGTTTGAAAGTTTGTGTATTGATCAAGAAACATTTTGGCCTAGATTTTAATGACAAATTGCAGCTATTTCTTTGGGATTCATGTGGTATGAATGTTTGATATAGTTTTTTCTCTGTGATCATTTGTATAAATCTATTGTAAGCTCATAAAAATTTTCATTTCTATGATATGATTAATTTCAAGTTGAAAGGTAGAATTCATGTTTTTCATGCTCTGTTTTGGGGAATTTACCATAATTTTCCCATTTTCTTCAGTTTAGGGAGAATTCATCTCATATGCTCTTTCTAGCTCCTCAATGGTCTATTCATCTCACCAAAATCACCTTTAAGTGTTAAACCTTCCTACCTACCTTGCCCCATTGAATGGACTGCAATTTCATCTCATTAGCCTTAATTCAGTCCCCTTGACCTAATCCTCATTCAGTGAGCCCAAACCCAAAATCCAATCAAAACAAACCCCTGCATTTCATAACTAGCCTAAAACCCTAATTTCTCCAGCCCTCCTAGCTGTGACCCTTTAGAGAGAGCCCTCTCCGGCTTGATAGGGCTAGCTATCAAGTCAAAAGCTTGGTTTGTGGTTACCTCTATTGGGATTCCTTCCTCAGCATTGGGAATCTGGTGGAGTGATAACAGGATAGATGGTATATCTTGGATATTAAAACCTTGAATGAGCCAAAGAATCCTTCACTAGTGAATGAAGGGATGCATAGTAAAGCTCAGTGGTGAATACCCTTGATTGGGCCTAGGAATCCCTTGACCAGTAATGGAAAGATACACGATAAAGTCGAGAGGTTGAGATGGACAAATTCCTTAGAGTTTACTTGGAGAGATTGAAAGGCATCCATGCTTTTCTAGGGACTCTAGTGTTCCATTGAGGGTTCAAATAGAGCCTGGTTATATTGATGAGGGTTGAGGTGGTTTGGCCACGAGAAGCCTTGATTAGTTTTGTTGTGAGTCCCACATTCATGCTCGAAATATGGCATGGGGGTGATTTGATGAAAGAAATATTTGGTTCAACCAATCTATGGTCGAGTGGCTCGTGGAAGTCCCATACCTAGTTGGATTTTGAATTCATTGATAAGAGCTTATTCTCCTTCATATTTAATGTGTAAATGTATTGGATTATATGTATATTTTATGGCTATTATATCCTTGATATTTCTATTGATTATATGTTGGTTATGGGTATGTTTTATGACATACTTGATGTGTGGATTTCATCATGTTTTGATTAGTAATTGAAAGTACAATGAACACATCACCTAATAGATGATAGTGTGGCTATTTTCATATGGCAACAATACTTCCTTATGAATCTCAGATAAGTATGATACCCTATGCTCAAATATGTTGTTATGAAGTATAGATTACATATTTGTGACATGTTTGACGAAATTCCTGTCATGGCTAGTAGGGGCCAGATCAAGTACTCCTATCCATGTTTTCATCAGTACCTTTGTTTCCATGCCATTTATCACTTATGGGAGTTTCATGAAAGAAATAAAAAGGAAACATAATGGGAAACAAAGAAAAAGGAAAGCAACCTTGGAGGGACAATTCATAGCCATGACCCATGTGGCCTTGCGTTAAAAATATTCATAGAAGGAAATCATTAAATAGAGATGAGAGTTGTAGCATAGAAGGGAAGAATTCCATACACAAAACTAAGGAAAAAAGAGATGAAATAATCAACCTCGAACCTAAAATTAGACTAAAACAATAAATTAGCCACCCAATCACAGAACATTAAGATAGAAATTTTCCAAAAAAAAAATAGGAGCAAAGGAAGAAAATGTGAGTAGATATCTGTAGCCAATACTTGAAGTGGATGTAGGGTCCCCGCTTGTTACATAACATTTTGTCACTGTCCCTACAATCCTCGTCCTGCACATTGGAGGATCATTTCTGTGACTAAAACAAAGTGTCATGCCTTGCAAAGATCATCATTGCATCCCTTACCATGAGGAAAACATCCCTTCTGTTGACAAATTCCTAAGCATACCATCAGAAACACATGTTTTTTCCTTGGCGCTAGTAGACTGTGATGCCCTCGTGCCAATGAGGAAGATTAACATTGGGCCCCGTGCCCATTGGCACTCTGTCCTAGTGAGCTACCTGCGCCAACCTGTTTATGGAATGTTTTTTAAAAATAGAGGCAAAGTTTCCATCATAAAAACTTCATGGGCGAGTCATCTAGAGTGGTTCGACTGAATAACCATGACCTCCATCCTTTGGCCTCTTGTTCCCACCTTTTCGGGAAACCTCCCAAGGGATAAGGCCTCCCTTTGTAATGTTCCAAATTTTTCCTTTTATAAATTGGAACATTATATTTTGGTAATTTCACTTATAAGTTGAATAATTGGGTAAGGAGGCCCATTGAAAATAAAAACATGGATAAAATCCCTCTAGTGTGAAAGGGGATCAACCTTGGAACTAGATTTCACACCCTCCTGTGTGAAAGGAGACATTTGCAAAGAGACTTGGTTAAGTTTGACCAAGTCAAATAGCGCAGGGTATGAGGTGGAAAGCACTACATGGGACAGCCCAGAGATAGAGGAGGGAATATTCCTTAAAGGAGGAAACCCTAATAGAGTGGGGCCCATGGAAAGGGAGCTCTCATGTGTTTAAAAGGAGGGCAAGGTAGCCATTGTTATTCATGCATATGATTATTGATTTCATTTCTGCAATCCCTGTTGTTTAGCTGAGTTGTTGTGCTGCTTAGCACAAGGATATCTTACTTAGGAATAATTCTCCTTTCTTGAGAAGCCTCTTGAAGGAGTTGTACTGATTTGTCTCACATCTAGGCTTGAGACCAAGCATCCTCCTCTAGGACAACATTATTGCTGTAGCAGCATAATTCTGTGTTGCAGGGTGTTGCAGTGAGAAGTTACAACACCTCTTCCATTGCTTGTTTTTCAGAGGGAGAGTCTTTCTTTCCTTTGGAGAATCAGTTTTGAAGCTACCAGAGCTTATTTCAAATCTTGGCACTTGGCCAAATCATTCTATACAGCGCAGTTACCCTCTTAGACTGATTTATTTTCATGGAGCACTTGTAGTGAGGGATTGCAGGTTGATTGGAGGGTGAGATCTCAAGCGTAAGGATCAGCCTTCCACTTAGGAGATTCATTGGAGGAGGTATACTTCAGATTGCTCATCATCTTCAGCCTTCTCTATTCAGTTCCATATTTGAGTTGCAGCTGCTGCCCAGCAACTCCGACATTTTTGCGATTTTGTATATTTCAACCAATCCTTTGGAGGATTGATGTATTTTTTCTTATAAGAGTTATAACTTTTCTCCCCTATTGTATTTGAGCCATATCTTGTCATATCTTTCAGTTATCATGTAATATGGAGTAGTGCCTTTTATAAACTGCGTCCTCTTAGCCTGGGTTTATGCAGAAATGGCAGTGTTCTTCTATTTTCAAGTACATGTCTTGTTGAGGCTTGCATTGCCTTTCTTGAGTAGATGTTTCCTAAAGAACTTGTACTCTCTTTTCTGCTATAACATTATTTGTTGGCTATCCATATCTTCTTGTCTCACAGCTCATAAAATAACACTGTTGATCTATTGTATGTTCATACATTTGTTGCAGTCCCTCATCGAGCACTTTCTGAGGACATCTAGTAGTGGCAGGTCTGTTTAACCACTCTAGAAGGATTTCTTTGGAGCCATCTCTTGGATTTAGCACTTAGACATATTTTTCTAAGGGATCCAGGTCCTGGTTTCAATTCCTATAGCATCCATTACTGGAAAATGTGTTTTCCAGTCATGCCATGCTAGCTGTCCCGAATTGGGAACATTACAGTGGTATCAAAGAAAATTTTTTGGCTCAGCTTGTGATTCTAAGCCCAAGAAGATCAGAATGTTGAAGAATATGAGATTGATCTCATCAGTGTTCAGATCCAGAGAGAACCTCTCCAAGGAGGTCAAGAAGATTGAAGAAATAGAAGAGGAAGGACCATGCACTTCCTATTCTCATCAAGAAGAAGACATTGAGCATGGAAGACACTTGGATTATGAGATCTTGAGTGATTACCTTGTTTAGTACATATCTCAACCTATAGCCTTCAAGGAAACTCTAGATTTCCCTCATTTCATCCAGTTGAAGGAAAAAAAGAGACCCTGCAGCAGAAGAGAAATCAAAGGCAATATATTTCTGTTGTCTACCTTTGATGGTTTATCTACCGCAAGAACTTGGGTGAGAAAGTTGGAGGCATTTTTCCTACTACATCCTATAGCAGGGAAAGAAGCTGTTGAAATCTCAACACTGCACTTGCAGGGTGAAGCCTATGTTTGGTGGTGCAGCCACTTGAGCCATGCAAGGATGAATACTTTTGCAGAGTTCACTCAAAGGTTGATCCAAACCTTTGATGGAGAAAGAACAAAGGAGGGAAAGCTCACACCACTTGAGGAGCTTTGTCCTAATACTGTTACACTCATGGAGGAGTAGCCACATGCATCAACAGTTGGGGCAGCCAAAAATTTGGAGGAAGGAACTCTTACATCCCTAGAAGAAGTTCCCAAACATCATCAAGGTATGAAAAGATTTCCACATTCTATTGTTGCAGCAAATTCTTTTGATCAATGTGGAGATTTACTTTTGCATGACCAAGGGTCAAATCCCATTGCTACTATAGAGCATCTTGGTTGCACTGCATTGTGCAACATGGAAACATTCAAGGAGGAAGCAAACCATCATTCTCATGAGCCATTATTGGATTGTACATCACACTTGATGTTGGGGTTTGAAGACTTGAAGGATGATAGTAGACATCTCGGAGTGAGAAACCATTTCTCCTTTCAAGGTGACACTTTCTCAATGAGCTCCTCTCAGCTCAAAGAGAAACTTATACTTTCAACAGATCCAATACCTCATTGGTTTTGGAGGACTATTGTTGAGAGGGAGGTCTCAAGGAGAGATCTCATTAGAGGTGCAGTTCAACACACCATGGAATGCAATGATTTCCTTCCTTTCTCACAGGAGCAGATAGAAGATGGAGGACATCTTAGGATGGATAACATCTCTCATGCTTGTGTTAGACATTCCTTGAGCCATACACATCATGATGGGAGGTTTTTTCCTACCACCTATTTGGATCCTTATAGGGTCTCATTGATCCTTGAGAAGGTTGCATTTCAAAATCCCATGAAGTGAAAAGACAGAGATTTGGTTTGGGAAAATGGTAGCCCTCATGGGAGGAGTACCAAGATGAAGAGAAGGAGAAGGCATCCACAAGTGATTGAGTGGATGTGGTTGATAATAAAGGAGATGGGAGGCTACTTGAAAATTTATGATATTGGGCAGCAGGAGGCTTGGCTGCGCTGGTTACTCTTGAAAGAGTTTGGCCATCACTTGGCAAACACTCTTCCTAAGAGTAGGAGGATGGAGGAGAGATGGCAGGATACTTGCATCATGGGGCAGCATAGAGTATGGATGCATGGTGTTTATGTGATACTCATATCACTCATTATGTCTTCATCACATAAGTTGTATGATGGAAGTATGGGGAGGCAGCAAAATCTTTTGCTGCTTTGCTTATTCTTGGGGGAGAAAGAGCAGGTTTGCACTCACACTTGGCATAATGTTGCAGGAGGAGGAGATGGCATTATATCCTTGGTCTCTGATGATTTGGAATCACTTCCATCTTGGGAAGTATTCTATATTTGTTGCAGCATTATCAGAGGAGTCTTTGACAAGGAGCATGTCAAAGAACAGAGCATTGTATTGACAAGAGCTTCTTTGCATGAGCTCACATCGTTGTCACTTTGGAGCAGAGAATTATGGATGAGGTGTCCCCAAGATCACTTCACATTGTATGCACTTGGTGAAAAATGAGGAGGTGATGATGATGGAATAGTGGGTAGAGACATCTATCACTATGGCATATTATTCTTGACTTGGTTTTCCAAGCATGAGGAAGAGGATCTTCTTGCAGCAAATGGTGCACTCTTCTTCATAGCATGCCAAAGCACTATGAAGGACTCATTCATGGATCCATGCACCATATTACTTCTGACATATGGTAAGAAGTTTGATTTTACCTTCATTGATTTGCATACCCTTACCATTACTATGGAGTGCATTTCTTCACAAGGGGGCAAGCTTGTCACATTGCTCCATGATCATTATTGGGCCAATCTATATGATGGAGGCAACCATCTCTTATGTGGCCTTGGGAAAATGTTTTATTATCACATGTATGTTCAGTTGTGGCACCCAAACATTCACCATATGAATACATGCATGATTTACCATGTAAAAAGAAACATTTTTCCTTGTACTTTCCTCAAGCAGCAACTTGTAAAACTGTGTTGTACACATCTAGGAGACTGTTGGTATCCTCAAGCACCACATGAAACCATCAGTACTTCCTTAATTTTGTTGCTGATCATGACCTCACTTGCTGATATGGATCAGATTTTTATGAGGAGCATGATTATGAGAAAGACACATGAGTTGGATGTGTCCTTAAGGGGAGAAAATTCCCACATTTTCTGCACTACATGTTCTAATGGGAGCATGGGAGGAGATATGGCCACCATAGCCACATGTTTGTTCTCTTTTGAGCTAGGCCATGAGATTTATATTCATCCATTGTATAATCATGGGCAAGTATTTGATCATGTATTGATGACATATTCATCCATTTACTATTCATTAGTAGATGAGATGATTTTTGTACACTTCTTGCCACACTATTTTCTGGAGTTGCAGTGTATGGGACTACATTTTAGCCTTGTGAGATATTGTTTTTATCATGCATAATCATGTAAAACTTGCAGCAAACTTCTCTTTGGGATACTCTATGATGACCATGTCCTATTCATCATGGGTGGATTATTTTGGGCCAGCTTGTTCTTCAATGTTGGAGAGGAACTCTTTGGAGGATTGTTCCTCACTTTTCCATTTGAGGGCAATACTTTTGCAGCCCAGGATAAAAAAACACTCCACACTTACCATAGGTGGAGAGAAGGATAGCTTGGGGTAGGCTATGATGCTTACCATGTTCATATTGTCAGCCCACCTTCATTTCCGGAGCTTGAGGTGGAAGGATATTTTCCGGAGTTGCCTTGTTGGGAGGTGGCTCATTTTATCTGGATGATTTCTTGGGGATGGAGAATCAATTTGGGGAAGATGTTTTTCCAACACTTTTTAGTCTCCATGCCTTGGGGGAAACTTCTTAGTTCTATCCTTGTAGTTTCTTAAGGACAAGCAACATTTGGGAGGGGAGGACTGTAATGTTCCAAATTTTTCCTTCAATAAATTGGAACATTAGATTTTGATAATTTCACTTATAAGTTGAATAATTGGGTAAGGAGGACCAATGACAATAAAAACAAGGATAAAATCCCTCTAGTATGAAAGGGGATCAGCCTTGGAACTAGATTTCACACCCTCATGTGTGAAAGGAGACATTTGCAAAGAGGCTTGGTTAAGTTTGACCAAGTCAAACAATGCAGGGTATGAGGTGGAAAGCACTACATGGGATAGCGCAGAGATAGAGGAGGGAATATTCCTTATAGGAGGGAACCATAATAGAGCGGGGCCCATGGAAAGGGAGCTCTCATGTGTTTAAAATGAGGGAAAGGCAACCATTGTTATTCATGCATATGATTATTGATTTCATTTCTACAATCCCAGCTATTTAGCTAAGTTGTTGTGTTGCTTATCACAAGGATCTCCTGCTTAGGAATCCTTCTCCTTTCTTGAGAAGCCTCTTGAAGGAGTTGCACTGATTTTTCTCACATCTAGGCTTGAGGCCAAGCATCCTCCTCCAGGACAGCGTTATTGCTACAGCAGCATAATTTAGTGTTGCAGGGTGTTGCAGTGAAAAGTTACAACACCTCTTCCATTGCTTGTTTTTCAGAGGAAGAGTCTTTATTTCCTTTGGAGAATCAGTTTTGAAGCTACCAGAGCTTATTGCAGATCTTGGCACGTGGCCAAATCATTCTATTCCACCTACAGTGCAGTTACCCTCTTAGACTGCATTATTTTCATGGAGCCCTTGCAGTGAGGGATTGCAAGTTGATTGGAGGGTGATATCTCAAGTGTAAGGATCAGCATTCCACTTAGGAGATCCATTGGAGGAGGTCTAATTTAGATTTCTCATCATCTTTAGCCTTCTCTATTCATTTCCATATTTGATTTGCAGCTGCTGCCCAACAACTCCGACATTTTTTCCATTTTGTATATTTTAGCCAATCCTTTGGAGGATTGATGCATTTTTGCTTCTAAGGGTTAGATCTTTGCTCCCATATTGTATTTGAGCCATATCTTGTCATATATTTTAGTTATCATGTAATATAGAGTAGTACCTTTTATAAATTGCGTCCTCTTAGCCTGGATTTATGCAAAAATAGTAGTGTTATTCTATTTTCATGTACATGTCTTGTTGAGGCTTGCATTGCCTTTCTTGAGTGGATGTTTCCTCAAGAACTTGTACTCTCTTTGCTGCTATAACATTATTTGTTGGATATCCATATCTTCTTGTCTCACAGCTCATAAAATAACATTGTTGATCTATTGCATGTTCATACATTTGTTGCAGTGCCTCATCGGGAACTTTCTAAGGACATCCAGTAGTGGGAGGTTTGTTTAACCACTCTAGAAGGATTTCTTTGGAGCCATCTCTTGGATTTATCACTTAGACATATTTTTCTAAGGGATGCAGGTCTTGGTTTCAATTCCTGTAGCAGCCATTAATGGAAAATGTGTTTTCCATTCATGCCATGCTAGCTGTCCCGAATTGGGAACATTACACCCTTCCACCATTGTAGGGATCCCATCCTCCTCCTCTCCCTCTATAAATAAAGCCATCTTCCATTGATGAGCTAGTTGTACTGAGCATATTATAGCTGAAATGCTAAAGATAATTCTCGAACATTTTTCTAGAAAGATAGAATGGAAGAGACCTTTGTTGAGAGAGCTTAGGCTTGTGTCCTCACCCCGTCCGAATTCCCCAACGATCCATTGAGATGTGCTCCGAATGAACCCCGCTGAAGGAGGTTGCGACGTCAAGGCTCCGGTTGTAACTCTTTCTTCTATTTATATATATACATGACTATTTTTTTATTCCCATTTTAGGTTAATGTGTTTTATTTGATGCAATATGCTTAACCCTCCTTGACTGGTTAGTTGATTATGAATGAAATCATTGTTTTGTGTGCTGCTCTTGTTTGCTGATATTCGTGCAGGTATCTGATCACTGTTGCAGAAGGATTGTGACCCGTCGAAGCAGAGATCAAGATTCCACCACCACTACAGTGACGACAACGTTGGACTTCAGGTAGGTCGATCTACCCTGTCCTTTTCACTCATTAATTAAGGAACCTACACTTTAGCTTCTCCCTTTGTTGCTAGACCCACTCTAGGGATAGAGGGATCATCTTTATCTGCATAGAGTATTTACCTTCCCAAAAAATTGGTGACTCCGCTGGGGATCAGTGTGAGTTTTTTCGTTTCATTGCCTTTTAGAAGTTTGTCATGTCAAGTTGACTTCGGTTGTTTTCTTGCTTGTCTATCTTTCTTGGATTGTTTGAGTGTCTAGAATCATCCTGTTTAGCTCTAGAGTTTCAAGATTGACCTTTGCTCACTGGTTCTTCCCTCCTCCCATAGTTATCCAGCTTGGTGCGCTTTTTGTTTGAACAGTCACGCCAATTGGCATAGGTTTGTTTTGTTGCAGTAGCGCCAACCCATGTTTGGCACGGATTACCCTCTCACAGTAGCGCCAAATCCTGTAGGATTTGGTTTGACCCTTTTGCTGAGTTTTTGGTCAGTTTTACTTGAATCTAGCTTGTTCCTTCATTTGAAATTGATATTTTTGGTTTTGTTTTGACTGCTTTAGGCTTGCTCTTCTCAGTTGTTTTTCTATTTTTCTTATCGATGCAGTACATAGCCCTAGGGTTCTAGGTGTCTTTCACTCACTAAGCCTTCTGATTGAAGGTTGAGTCTTTTGGTTTCTTGTCAGTTCGAATCCTTGATCAGTTGCATGAGTCTTTCTTGATCCTTTGAGTTTTTGGCTTGTTGAACGATTACTTTTGTGTTTGTTTGAATCTCCATCTCTTCGTTTTTTAGCATAGATTACATTGCTCGTTTGGGTCATTTAGAAGGCTTTCACTTTGTTTGAAAGAGTGCATCATTGGTTTGAGTGCATTTGTGCTTATAGTTCTTTTGAATCTTTCGTTTTGAAATCTCTACATCCATAGTGCTCTGAATTAGTGTTCGGTTTGATTTTTGATGTAATTAGTGCATTGTGTGCTTCGATCATTCAAAAAACAAAAAATTGCATCCTTTCATTTGCATCGGAAATGAAAAAGTCTTTTGCATAACTAGCGCTTGCATCTAGAAAAGAGTTTTTCGTTTCTCGTTTCGATTTTATTAGATGCATTAGGGGAATTCTTCATATGCTTTTAGTGTTTGTTGCTTTCTGAAAGATCTTTATCCTTCTCTTAGCTAGCATTCATCGAATGGAAAATGGTGTTCTATGTAGAAATTTGAATAATAGATGATTTATTCACCGAGATTATCCTGATTACACACTATTTGAGCTTCATGCATAATACATAACCTCTTCTACCATTGATCATCAATTTGCGGAATTAAAAACAATCACATGCACACATTGAAACATTAATCAATCACACATATCAACACAGTATGTAATGGGGAAAGCTTACAGCTGAAAACCCCCAACTATCTATATATTATAATGATAGAGAACATGTAACAATACATAGCACAAACTCCTCACAAGCTCTTAGCACTATCTCCAATTGTTACACACTAACTAGCTCAGATATGAACAAGTCACAAGTTCAAATCTCCTCCACCTGTTAGCCTGCCTCTACTGCGTAATCCAAGATGAATAATGATGAGATCCAAGTTTGAATCCCACTGGCTTGTACTGTGCAATCCTCATTGGCAATCTCAATCAATGTGTGTGCAAATCTCATGCACAGCTATAGTCACAACTGATAGTAGACTCACCCTTTCCCCCACCTCTAACACTGGTCTCCACTGAACTGTCCATGCATTGCAGTTAACTGATGTATTCTTTAGTTGATTTATGAGTTAATAATTAGTGAATTAATTAATGATTAATTCACACCACTCATCACTAGTGTATTTATCAGTTAGACTAAATACAACTAGTTCAACTAAGTTAAACCGAACACAACTCCACCAACTGTCTCATCAGCTCCACCAAACTCTGCCACATGAGTTCTAACTGAAGTCAACCATGCAATAGCTCAACTAACCCTTAGGAAAAGTGTATTTCCTTCTGTCAGCTGCATGTGCCACATCCAAGCATCAAACTGAAGTGCTCCAAAAGGATAAGATAATGTTTATAGTCTAAATATTATTAAGGGTTAATAATATTTGACTGTTCTATTTTTAGCCCGGCAGTCTAAAAATAGATTCCGCCCAATGTCTAAAAATAGAGGTCCATCTATTTTTACCAACTCGACCAATCATCCATAAATAGCATTCTGCAACTCATAGACCATGATCCATATGTCTAAAAATATACATAGTCTAAAAATAGACTTTGTGCCAAAAATAGCCTGCGGGCCCACTTAGTGAAGGCGACTTCTTTTCACTAAGCTCCATCATCTTGTTGCATTCTCAACATTCTATTGCATGTAGTTTGCATTTAGGAAATTTGAGATCAAATCTAGTAGGGCCTTGAAACTAAAACATTAATTCAAGATCCACTATAAAATTTATTCAATTAACCTAAGGAAGCATTGGAACCTAATGCAAACATTTTAGAGGTATAAGCTAGTGACATGTTCTGGCGTCGTTAAACCTAGTAGTTGTCGTTCACCATCTGGCTTTAGAAAACACTAGTATGAACTTGTGCTCCCCATACCATCATGTATATAATGGGAGACCCTCATAGGTTCAAATCCTTTTATCCATAGGAATCCAAGTCTGCCGCTCTGTAACTATGATACACCGAACCCAACATTCGGAGAGACTACTTGAACGTACGTTAAGTCCTTGGTCATTTCTCTTTCATTTAATCACCAAGGTGTATATGGCAGTTCACGGAAAATTGGTACACCCTCTTGCTTAGATTACCTGAGTAGTCATTTCGATCTTTTCGTGACTCCTTAAAAAGAGAAGAGATCATCGAGCACTTTTCCTTTCACACTCGTTTAAAATTGAAAGTGACTAGGGTCATATTTTGTCTGTTTCTCAACTCTTAAAACATGAAACAAAAAAGTTTTGTTCGAGTGTCGTAAAATTAATTACCCATGATCACATGCCCATTTAAAGTTATTTACTTGGATTTTTTTTTTCGTTCCTTAGAGTTTGGTCTTGAAGCCTTGAATTGGCTATTCTCATTTTCCTTCCTATGTTGAAATATTGTCACTGTGGTGGAACCAACAGTTTCATCATATTCTTCACTGCCTCTTAGTGGTAGTTCTTTTCCTAACATTTCTTTCGAAACCCCTCAGTCCACTAGGTCTACCAAGCTTGCGCAGCCGATTCTCCCAAGTGTTTAATCTCTCGCTACGCGATCTCCTCCTGAAGATTCAGTTGAGTTCAATTGGCCTCCTTAGGGTTCTTAGTCTGGATTTGGGAGTGAAGAAAAATTCCCTCTTCTTACTTTGGGATCACCTTTTATAGTTTTTCCTATAACTCCTAGTCCTCGTCATCTTTTAGAAGATATTACAGCTTCATCAGACATGGATTCTTTAAGTCCTATTAGCAGTGAAGAAATTATTGTGTCCACAGGGGAATATCAGCTTTTCCCTGAAGATATCCCGTGTGTCTCTAATCAATCTTCCCCTCCATCGGTGTCACTTCCACCCCGTTATCAGACTTTGAGTCAGATTATTTCTGGTGTTGCTTCCATAACACATTCAAGTACTTCAACTCCTCCAAGGAGTTCGATCCTTCTTTCATTAGGAATGTCACCGTCGACACCTATTTCATCGGTGCGTCTATCCCAGTCCAACCTACCATTTATGTGGCTTTGTCTGCATCAGTGATTACACATCAGTTGTCAGGGTCTTTTCACACTCGCAGGTCCATCTTTCTTAATCCTACGTGGCCTGTCAATCCTGGCTCAGGTAAATCACAACCCCGTGCTATGGAGGCTATGCCTGCTTCTAGTGTGGCTACGACTTCCTCTGCCCCTATGATTCCTAACAGCCTTACTTTTGAAGAGTATCTGTTGGTTCATCAGCAGCAGAACTCTTAGGGTTCTCAACAGCCCCAAGCTCCTATCAATCCTCTGCATCACCATGATGTCTACAGTAACCTCATTTATTTGCCTCCTATTGATCCAAATCAGGCTGTTTATCTACCTCTGGTTGATCGTTATCGGACCGTCCCTCATCGAGGGCCGGTGATACAAGGAAAACCCTCTGGTCTACAAGGAAAACCCTCACAGGGAAAACCTTTGATCCAGCAGGGACAACCTTATGGTCTACAAGGACAACCCTTACAGGGTCAACCTTCGGTCCAGCAACCCTAGGGTCCTTCTGGTCAACCTCAATATCAATATCAACTAGGAGCATATTATGTTCCCAGGGGGCAAATGTATCCACCATAGGGACAACCTTTTGTACAACAGTAGCATCATTTCGTCCAGCAAGGCCAAAACCTTGTACAACAAGGACAACCCTACGGTCCTGCTCTGGGTCAACCTAGTTATCAGGCACAACTTGGTCCATCGCAACCATTGGGCCAACCTCTTCCACAAGGGCATCCTGGTGGCTCTCACTATCTAGGCCAACCTGCTCAGTAGGGACAAGCTTCCTAGCCTCAGCAATTGATTCAACCCACTCAACAGTCGGTTCAACCTATTCAACTAGCCCAACAGTCGATTCAACTTGTTCAACCAGCTCAGCAGCCCATTCAACCTACTCATTAGGTTCCACCTGCTCAACCTCAAGGCACTACTTACCCACCTCAAGGTCAATATCATGCAGTATATAGTGCAGCCCAAGGTTTCACTTATTACCCTCAAAGTCAATCCCAGATGGTGTATAATCCACCTCGAGGCGATGCTTACAATTCGCAACAGAATCCATATGTTTCTCAGCAAGGAACTCAATGGTATGCTCAGAATCAGTATCTCGATCCTCAACCCTAGTATGGGCAGAACTATCAAGCTTATAACCCCTATGGTCAGAATCCTCCAGGAAAAAACATATGGGGGTCGAATTTCTCCCAGACAGGGTGGAATTCTAAGGCAGTTCCTTATCAAAGGCCCCCTATGCCTTTTAATCCTAAATTACCATTTCTCGCTACATTGGAACTATCAGATGTGTCAAAGTTAATGAACGATATGATTCTTCATAACCCGTATTGGCCTCCAGTTCCAACTAAGATTCCTAGTGATTGTCCTAAATTTTAGGGCAAGTCCGAAGAAGACCCCCAAGCACATGTTATGACCTACCAGTTGTGGTGTTCCTCTAACTCTTGGGTTGATGATTCCATGCGACTCCGTCTTTTCCAATGGACTCTTACTGGTGCTGCTTCAAAGTTGTACATCAAATTATCTCGTGGAATTTTTCAAGATTTCAACTCTTTATCCATGGCATTTCTTACCCATTTTTAATTACCGGTTTGCTATGAAACTGGATTGCACCTTCTCACATCCTTGAAATAGGACCGAGCTACTCATATCTTAGATCATATTCATGAATGGAGGCATCGTCATCGCTTGATCAAGTTTGATATTCCTGATCAAATTCTAACTGATTGGTTCACTACCTCATTTATCAACCAGATTTCTAAATACATAGCTATGGGGGCATGTGTAACTAAAGAGCAAGCCATTTCTCTTGCTAGTACCTCAATCTCGTGCACTCCCAGTCTGGCACATTGTATGATATCTTGCCTGATGCTCCTCGACCTGGAACTTCCAAAGCACCGGTGACACCATCTATTGACGGTATCATTGGTTCTTTGTCTCAAACTTCTTGGAAGTCTTCTCCTTCAAATCTTGGGAATAAAAATTCTAATCCTTCCAATGATATTACTTCCTAGTCTACCCCGAATCCTGGTAAAACCGCAGAAGTCAATGTTGTTCAGGCTAATCCAGCGGATAAGACTTCCAAGGGAGAAAAAAGGGGTAAAGGTAAGGCCAAAGCCGATACCCTGAAACTAGATTCATATAAATCTTGTGCTAATGATGGTTCATAGCATAAGCTGAAGTACCCTTGTTTGATTTTTGAAAAAGAGAACTACACCAAGGATTGTCCTCGATGGGCCGAAGTAAGTAGATTGCTCAAAGGCACCCAGGGAACTATGGTTGTTCTAAAAGAACCTTTTCCATCACAGCAGACCCAGATGGTAGAGCAACCTCAACCCTCTACTCCATTTAGCTCTCAGGTTTTCATGATGAATGGTTCTGCATCTGTGTCTATCACTACTCGGTCGAAATATTATACCGAATCGCATCAGGAAGCAGGGAAAGAGATCGCTGATGGTCTTCCTCCTCCGCCTGCTTCTGGCCCTATTCATATTGAAAGGTTCGGTACTGAGCCCATTGTACGACCACCTTCTAAAGGTGTACTTCGCAAGTCTTCTTACAATCCCAACGCCTGTGTTTCTCAACCTTACAATATTGTTGAGGATATGGCTCAGGCGCCATCGGTAATGTCTACTTTAGAAGTATTTCAGAGTTGTCTGTATTAATGGAAGGCTTTTTTATCTATGATCGATGGGGTTGATCTTGCTAATACTAGCCTTCTCGTGTTTGACTTGGAGAATTTTGTCCCACGACTCCCACACCAAATTGAACTCATCATACAAGTTGGTATTAATGGTCTGAATATCCATCGGGCAATTGTGGACAAGGGTGCATCTACGTGCATCATGTCATCTACCTACTGGAAAGAAATCAATTCTCCAGCTCTGAATTCATCACCAAATTCCCTTGAAGCAATTGATGGAAGAGAATCAAAACCTCTTGGTGTTCTTGATAGTTTTCCAATTACATTAGAAGGGAATACAGTCAATGTCGAGGTTGAAGTAGTTGACGCCAAGCTCAATTACAATCTTCTCCTCGATCGCAGTTGGACTCATGCCATGATGTGCATTCCATCCACTCTCTTTCGTGTTTTTAAATTCCCACACAAAGGAAAGACTGTTACTGTTGATGAATTGCCACTCTTCACTTATTCTTTCGAGAACAACGTTCGGTATGTGGATCAAATTCCTACTCCCTATGAGAGTGTAGGGTCGGGTCTCTTCAAAGATCCTTCCCTCATGGATATTTTTCCCCTTCCTCCACCTCATACTATTCAGATTAATATGATCTCTCAGTTTGAAGACTCATGGGTCATCCATTCGCCTGAACATATCGATTCTTTCAGAGATTTGATGTCGTTGAGTTCAATCGAGATTGATTATTTTGAACTCATTTTGGCCTCGAAGCCTCCACCTTTTGATCATGCTCCTTCAAGCATGTCTCTTGACACTTATTCTCAATCCCCTTGGCTCAGCGATTTGAATTTTACCGATCCCTTGAAATATATATTTCCCTCCGATGAAGCCATCGTGGAAACTATGTCTCTTGAGGATCTTCCGTGGGATGATAGTCATCATTGCTTCTCGTTCATACCTAGTCTCGGGGCCATGTCTATGTGTCTTGAGAGGTTTTAATCTTAGGTTCCTTCTCCTACACTTCAAACGCCTATTCTGACACATGAAGTTTTTTCGTAGGGTAACTTGAGTAACATTACGCAAACGATTCCTATCGAAATTTCTGTGAAACTGGGAATTGTCGAGAACATCCATATCGGGGTCACCTATTCTTCAGATGAAGTTCAAGTTTATACTAGCCTTTTCCACGAGTTCAGTGACATCTTTGCATGGTCCTACGAAGATATGCCCAACATCGATCCTAGTATAGTGGTGCATGAGATTCCTACCTACCCTCGTTCGAAGCCTGTTCATCAGTGCCTTCGTCCTGTGTACCCTAGAAAGGTCATCGCCATTAAGGGTGAAGTTGAAAAAATTCTCAATGCTGGTTTCATCTATCTGATTCCCTTGACAGAATGGGTGTCCAACATTGTTCCTATAGATAAGAGGGTACCATTTGGGTTTGTGTTGATTATCGTGACATAAACCAAGCCTGTCCTAAGGATAACTATCCTACTCCCTTTATCGATCAAATCAATGATGACCGGGCTGGGAGTGAGATCTTTTCCCTCATTGATGGATTTTTTGGCTATAGCCAGATTAAAATTCTCCCGACCGATCAACATAATACTTCCTTCATCTATCCTTGGGGTACTTTCGCATATAAGAAACTCCCTTTTGGCTTGAAGAATGCTAGGGCCACATTTCAACGAGCGATGTCATATGATTTTCATGATATTAAGCACATTGTTCAACCTTATTTGGATGACCTTCTAGTTCATTTAGCCAAACGTGAGGACCACGCTGACCATATTTGTTAGATATTTCTTCGTTGTCACCATTATAAAATTCAGTTAAATCCGCATAAGTGCATCTTCTGCGTCGATTCTAGTAGACTCGTAGGGTTTATTGTGTCCAAAGACGGGATTCGCCTCGATCCTCTCAAAATTGAGGCTATCATCAATCTCCACTCTCCATCCTCATTACATCAACTGCAGAGCCTGTAGGGGAAGGCTAATTTCTTACGCGGTTTTATACCTAACTATGCCAAAGTGGCTAAAGGATTCACGTGATTACTAAAGCAGGGTGTCTTGTTCCTTTGGGATGAGATCACCCAAAATTCTTTCGATGCTCTCAAGATGTTGCTTGTCAACGCTCCTCTGTTGCATCCTCCGAACTGTCATCACGATTTTTCCCTCTATTTAGCTACTACTTTCAACACAATTTCCATGGTTTTGGTGCAACACAATGATGACGGTGACGAGCATGTTATTTACTACCTTTATCATAACCTTCTTGATACCAAAACGCACTATGCTCATGTCAAGAACTTAGCGTTGGCTATAGTTCAAGAAGTTCAGCGTTTTCGTCATTACATTCTGCTGCGTACTGTGACTGTGATTTATGATTGCAACCCTATGACTTATATATTGTCTCGAAAATTGATGGGGCGCAAGTACTCGAAGTGGATTGTCATCCTCCAAGAGTTAGATTTGGAGTTTATTACTACCAAGTCGAATAAATCACTAGTCTTTTCCGATTTGATATGTTCCCTCCCCTTTGACTCTGCTCCGTCTGGTTTTGAGGAATACAGTCCTGACGATTCACTTTTTCTAATTAGCACCCTCAATCCTTGGAACGGTGATATCATCATATATCTTTAGACTTCTAATTTTAGATCCAAGTTGACAAAGGATACTTTCTGACACATCCGCCATCAATCGCAACCTTATCGTATAGTCAGATATACACTCTAGCGCATCGGAGTAGATTCCATTATCCACTGGTGTTTGACTCTCGAGGAGGTTGAGAAAGCCCCTGAATGATTGTCATAGTGGCGCCTGTGGCGGTCACATGTTTGTTTATGCCACTGCACAGAAGATTATTTGTGCTGGGTATTTTTGGCCCTCCATCTTCAAGGACTGCATTGTTGATGTCCGAAAATGTCATGAATGCCAGATCTATCAGTGCAAGATGTGTGCGCCGCCTTCAAATCTCTACCCTGTCATTACTGTTGATCCCTTTACAAAGTGGGGCATCGATTTTATGATGTATAACCCTCACTCGACTAGGGGGCATGCTTATGTCATTGTAGCCGTTGACTACTTCACCAAATGGGCTGAAGTAATGCCTACACTTTCCGCCGACGGTAAGATAGCAGCTTAGTTCATATTCAATCACGTCATTTCTAGGTTTGGTGTCCCTCAATCCATCGTTACTAATCATGGTTCCCATTTTCGGCATTATATGGTGGTAGAGTTGACTTCCAGGTTCGGTTTGCGTCATGACAGATCAACGCCGTACTATCCACAGACCAATGGCCAGGTTGAAGCTGTGAATAAATTACTTGTCACCATGCTTCAACATACGATTGGGATGCACCAATCAAACTAGCATCTCATGTTATTTTCGAATCTTTGGGCTTACTAAACCTTAGTTAAGGATGCGACTGGATTCACTCAATTTCAGCTTGTTTACGGTCTGGAAGCTACCCTTTCGATTGAGTGTGAAACACCTTCGCTCAAGTTGGCTATTGAATTGCTGCCGAACACTTCGCCAAAAGAAGAGCGTCTTCTCTACTTAGAAAACCTGGATGAAACTCGCGACTTGACTGCTTTGGTCATCGAGGCATAGAAGAAGCGAGTCAAAGCTCATTTTGACCAGTCGGTTTCCCCTCGCTCCTTCGTAGAAGGAGATCTCATCCTCCTATACGACCAAGCTCATGATAAGTTGGGGGTAGGAAAATTTCAATACATGTGGCATGAGCCCGACATTGTTAAATGTGTCTTATGGAATGGGGCCTATGAGCTCATTGATTATGAATGTCATCCTCTGGATCAACCCATAAATGGGTTATATCTCAAAAAATATTATGTATGAGTCATTCGTGCATGTTTTGTGTACATAGGTGTTCTTTGGCTTGGTGTGCTTTGCGAGCATTTTCCTGCTTATTGGGTCGTTGCTTATTGTGCAGATGTCTATTACCCCTTACGTCAGTTTCGTGGATGGTGCTTCTCGCAGTACCCAAAACTTGTCTTCGGCAACCTGGGTGATTTATGATCCTACTGGTGAGTTGATAGATCTACAAGGTATTTGTCTAGGATGAAATATAAACAATATCGTTGAGTATAGTGCTATCATTGAACTATTAATTGAGGCGATTACCCTCAGCATTCGTGTATTGGTTGTAAATCTGGAATCACAACTTGTTGTTCTTCAACTTAATGGGCATTATCCAGTTATAAACCCTCAGATTTTAAGGTTGTATTTATGTGTTCATTTTCTAGAAATACATTTTGATTATATCACAAATCAACATATTCCTAGGTGAATGAATGCATTAACTGATACAGTGGCTAACATTGTATTAGATAGACATTTCTGTAATCTATAAAATCATCATCACATGAAAAATATCCATATAGGAAAATAGATGTATATCTATATATCTAATGTTTGCATTGGTGTGCATCATAAGTACAAAATATGTGTGTTTATGTTACATCCCGAGACATCATGTCTCTCAAAAATATGCAGAAGTAAATCCTAGGTGCCTAATCAGTGTGATGATCATGATAGCATGTCATTTCCCGTACAAGCCTCCTCAACAAGTGGTGAAATTGGTTTGACACCCCTACAATGTGTCTCTGGTATGCACAAGGAAGATCGTCAAATTGTGCATAGTTCGGGACTCCACGAAAGATCCCCTCCAGGTTGCACACGATTTCCTCCTCCTCGCCTCCCTCACCATGAGGGGCAATATCAAAGTCACGAGGGACTCGCCTCATGATTGAAGACATGCCTGCGGGTCTTTCTAGTCCAAAATCTGCATAACACATGGATTTAATGTCAGAACATACATAACACAAAAAAAATCATAACACTCATAAAAATAAAAAGTGAGTCTTACCAAGTGCTTCATCCCAATCCTCTCCTTCTGGGAGTGGGAGGTCTAGATCACTAGTGAAATCTATGCCAGAGTAGGGCCAGTCCTCCACGAAAATCAGCTGTCGACGGAGCCAATCAAAGAACTTCGGTCTCCAGGACATCTGTTGGCCACCCCTCGACCTTGGCATCAGCGCTGCCCAATGGGCCATTCGTGGCTCTTGTGCTGGTGGTGTTGGGACTATCACTTCCTGTCGCTGGAAAATTGGTAGTTGTTCTAGGAAGAACGACACTAGGATGGATCCATATCCAAACTGATTTAGTCTGGTATTCTTGCATTTCGTCAGTTGATGTCTCATATTGATCATCACTGCCTCTACCCAGTTGTAGAGAGTCGGTGTCAGAAAATATACTGCAAGAAGAAACTGTGTTTTTGTTGCTTCGTGCGGTGCTTGTGATCCCACAACTCACGTGATGGTGTGTAGCACTACTTTTAGTGCCAAGTCCGGGATAGTTTGGATATCCACTTTCCCGCTCCCTTATCCTTTCTGTGCCCCTGAACATACCATGTCGATCACCATGCTCATGTTTTCCATGGTAGGCTAGGTGCTGGTCAGGACTAGTGTTTCCCCCCTCTACGACAACCCTGTTATGAAGTAAATGTATGAAACATCAATTTCGAGTTCCTGATCACAAAGAATGAATTTTTCTTGATCCTCGTCCCAGATACCGATCAAGTATTGCAGCAACTCCGGTTGAGCTCTGAGGCATGGTGTCATGAAGATTTTTTTCAGTCCATAGTCTCTGAGAGCTTCCATGCATCTCTCATTTTCCATGGCAAGCTCGTCCTCTTCACTCTATTCCTGTCCTTTCCATTCGATCATGATTTTACTACTTTACACCTACAAACATGTTCATATGAACGTCATTAGCCAGATTGAAAGCTTTGAATTTGTGAAAATTGGGCCTGATTACTTACATTGTGAGCTTAAAAAGGTTTGTGTGGTTTGTGCGACTGTTTGGGAAAAATTCGCGCCCCAGTTCATAAATTTGGGTGATTGGCACGAGTCCATGCCTGATACTCGTGTGAACCGTTGTGCCCTATTTTTTACAAATTCCCCCACAGAATTCCAAGTTTGGGGTTGCAAGTAATGGACAAGGTATTAAAATGCAGGGAAGGATCTAGGTTATTACCTGGAACTGACGAATTCTAGATTGATCTGTCAGATCGCCCGCAATCGTCGCCGCAAAATCACAGTCTAAAATGGGTAACTATTGCTCCATAAGAGGTAAATGTGAAAATTAATTATTTTTTACCATTTTTGGCATTTTATAACTTTTCATAACCCTAATTAGGTTTAAGACATGTTTTTCGATTATTACATTATGTTATTTCGAGAAATGGGTTTTACGTTTGTCTCTTGTGCAGCGACAAGACTTTAAATGAGATAGCGATGAAGTAATGAGTTGCATTTTATACCTTTTTAGACTCGGTAAAAACACGAAAAAGTGACTACTAGGAGTCATCTTTTAGCTCTTTTCTGGCTCTCTAAAACTGAAAATATTGTTGAGACTCTTGTCATTTTGAACTCATTAAATGGTTGCAAAATGATATCTACCCAGTATATGTTTACCCCTTTTTCGGGCTGGGATAGATTATTTACGAAAAAGGAATACCTTAGCCTATCACAACTAAGAGGTTCTCCCAGATATTGTTTTCTACCTTTTCGGATCAAAGGGACTATTTATGTAAAGGGACATGTTGGAGTTTTATTTTCTACTTCTTTTCAAACTCTCTAAATATGAAAGGATGTCGAGTTCTTCCTTTTTCAGACTCGTTAAACCCTGATGATATCAGACATCGTCACCATGACGTTCACCGAGTTCCTCCTTCCTAGGGCTTGTAAAATGTGCTAGGATGGATTTTTCTGGAGGAAAAACTTACATTGGAAGCATATGTTATCCCCTTCAAGCTTGTTTTCCAAAAATAATTGGGGTACTCGCCAGAAATGGTGGGGGAAAATGGAACCAGTTTTTAGTCATGTTGGCAGTATGTCGCTCTTGAACACGACACTCGTCTGCATTCGTGTCGGGTTGGGGACATCTCATTTCTTCATTTTTTTCCGCAATGGGTTTGGGTAATATGTTTTGACCTCTCATATGCTCTTTGCCACATCATCATGACCTCAGATCCCTTGATGTCAAATACTACCAAGTCCAGAGTCGTGTTGCTGATATGTTCAAGAGAAGTTTGCCTCTACAATTTTCAACCTTCCTCTGATCCTCTATTCAGTTTTGATTCAATATCATCATGTTACTTTGTCTCGTGTCGATGATGTGGGAAAAATTATGGCCCTCCTTCGACCAGGTCGCTTCTTGTCGACTTCAGCTCATTATCCGGGAAGTTGACCTACAGACTCCCTTTCGGTACCTTAGAGCTTGCATGCCTCAATGGTAAGTTCTTCGCATTAGATGATAAGTATACATCATTGCCCTTTGATCGAGTGATTCTACGGGTTTTCGATGCCAGATCATTGTTCAAGTTCCATGGATTGTACCTATTTCACCTTGAGAGCCATTATCATTATTGGTGGTTTCTCTCGTACCTGTTAACAACTTTCATCATTGGCTGGTAATCGGGTGACTTTCTTGCATGTTTGACTTCATTTCACATATTCGCATGCTTGAATTTGTACTTGTTCAGGTCAAGATGAAGCGCAAGACCCTGGGCTTTGTCTGGTAAGATCTAGGTTGCGGGATATTGTGGTTTATCATGACTTTATTACGTGACTCTTTTGATTGAATGGCTGCGACCATACCTGAGTCTATTTGTTGATCCTTACTGCTAGATGGTTGTGTCCATACCTAAAATATCAGTTCATATATGTACTCTATTATGGATGGTTGTGCCCATGCCACATGTTCATGTATCAGAGATATCAGTTGTATTTGTAATTGCAGGTCTTCCGACAATAGTGTTTGGTTCAAACACGTTCTTGTAAAGCATTTATCCCCTCCCTCTCTCTCAGACCTCATGCTTTAGGGGGCATCTGTTACACAACATTTTGTCATTGTCCCTAAAATCCCTATCTCGCACATTGGAGGATCATTTCTATGACTAAAAAAAAGTGTCATGCCTTGCAAAGATCATCATTGCATCCCTTTCCATGAGGACAACATCCCTTCTGTTAAAAAATTCTTGAGAAGACCATCAAAAACACATTTTTTTGTCTTGGTGCTAGTAGATCATGATTCCCTCGTGCCAATGAGGAAGATTAACACTGGGCCCCATGCCCATTGGCGCTCTATCCCAGTGAGCTACCCGCGCCAACCTGTCTATGGAATGTATTTTAAAAATAGAGGTGAAGTTTCCATCATAACAACTTCATGGGCGAGTCATCTGGAGTGGTTCAACTGAATAACCACGTCCTCCCTCCTTTGGCCTCTTGTTTCCACCTTTTGGGGAAACCTCCCAAGGGATAAGGCATCCCTTCCACCATTGTAGGGATCCCAACCTCCTCCTCTCCTTCTATAAATAAAGCCATCTTCCATTGATGAGCTAGCTGAACTGAGCATATTATAGCTGAAGTGCTGAAGAGAATTCCCGAACATTTCAATAGAAAGATAGAACATAAGAGACCATTGTTGAGAGAGCTTAGGCTTCTGTCCTCACCCCATCTGAATTCCCCAATGATCCACCGAGATGCACACCAACTGAACCTTGCTAAAGGAGGTTGTGACGTTAAGGCTCCGGTTGTAACTCTTTCTTCTATTTATACATATACATGACTATTGTCTGGTTCCCATATTGCGTTAATGTGTTTTATTTGATGCAATATGCTTAACCCTCCTTGAATGGTTAGTTGAGTATGAATGAAATCATTGTTTTGTGTGTTTATCTTGTTTGTTGATCTTCGTGTAGGTATTCGAGCACTGTTGTAGAAGGATTGTGACTTGTCGAAGTAGAGATCAAGAGGCCACCACCACTACAACGACGACAACGTTGGACTTCAGGTAGGTAGATCTACCCTGTCCTTTTCATTCATTAATTAAGTAACCTACATTTTAGCTTGTCCCTTTGTTGCTAGACCCACTCTAGGGCTATAGGGATCGTCTCTGTCTGCAAAGAGGATTTACCTTCCCAACATTGCTATTCCGAGCCATACCAATCTCAACAAGAGTAGTAGATAGAGGGTAAATCCTTAATTAAAGTCAGATAAATATCATAACAACACAATCAGACTAAGAAACTCTTAAGAAAGTAAGAAAATCCTTAACTCTTAAAGAGAATTGTCCATGAAACCTAGAGATGCAAATGACAGAGGAGATGAAGGCGGGGGAGGTAGTTACCCTAATTTATTGGAAATGAACCCTCATTTTCAGATCTCTATGTTTGATCCACATTGTTCACATCTCATCAGTCACATGACTAGAGTGAAGTTGTCATAGGTGAGCCAAGACATGTAGTTGTCATCACATGGTCATTGAGTCACAGTGCTAAATAGGGAATTATTACCCTAGAAAAATTATATGATTAAAGAACAAATACACAAATATTAAGTAAAAATTAAATGTAATTACCAACATACATTTAGGTGTAAACCATCACGAGTATGGAAGACTCATATATCTAGTGGAACTAGATATTCTAGCTATGTAAGTACATTATTTCTATAGGTAAATATTTTGGACTTGATAAACAACAACCTAAGATAAATTAGCATATATGAGGTAGTGAATAATGCAAATATTTCTCTCTGTAATGGTGGGAAAATGAAATAATAATTAGATGAGAAAGGTACATAATGATTCTTTTTGGTGTAAATCTAGGTACATGATATATGGCATTAGTGTTGTAGGTTAAAATATTACGTCCTGTGAGCCTAATTACAACTAAAATAACATAGTAATTATTTCTTACATGATAAGGAACTTAGTAAATTTTTATTTTAACGACAAAAGAAAAGATAAGTAAAAGTGTCTTGTATTATGAGTAAATTGGTATAAATAATAACAAATTATTGTCATAACACCCTTATCTATAGGAATAAGTATGTTGGGTATCTGAGAGTGCAAGTAGTTTTTGGATAAAATTAATTGAGCAATAATACATGTTAAATAATTGACTCCATTCCATGATTGTTTGAATATTTAGTAGACAAAGAAACTCGTAATCTATGGGATTGAGAAAGAAATTGCATAAGCCAAGCCAAGAAATGTATACATGTACATATGTGTAAGAAGGAAAAATTATAGAGCTACTTATCTTACTATGTTAAAACGTTTGTAATGGTAGATGGGTATGTGTAACATTCCCAAATTTCCACATCATATTTGGAATATTAGAGTCCTTGATTTTCTTAATGAATTAAGTAAATAAAAGGGTGGAGGGACCCACAATCCTTAATATGAATAAATATCCACTTTTTGTGTGTCAATGTGGATCAATTAAGCCTAGATCTACATAATAAGGTAGTTTAGAAAATACTAATGTGAATGAAATTGGAGAACCTGTCTCATTAATGAGATAGATCATGGAGGTTAACACAGCCAACTAATATCTTGAAAAGATCAAACAGAAGGGTGATTTAGTCAACTAGGATCTTGAAGATGTCAAACAAAAGATCACGGGACATTCATGATAAAGTGATGGAGGATGTTGTGCAAACAAAACACACTTGATGGAGAAGGTGTACATTGCACCTAGACATAATGGTGGATTTGGTCAAACAACGCAATCAAACTTGGAGGATCTTTTCCACATGCACTGTGCAGTCTAAATGAGGGCCAAGGCTTGGGAAGGCTCAAACATTATATAAATAATATGAAGGCAAGGATGAGGGCATGTTGATTATTCTTGATGTAAAGATCTTTTCAGATCTGGAATTGTCATGTGACATTCCATTGTTTTCTCGGGTTGTTTAGCAGAAATTGCAAGTGCTATTTAGCACAGGGTGTTCCTAGTTGGGAATCCCACCTCTTCCTTAGAGAAGCTCTAGAAATGGTATTGTAATTCATTCTACATCAAGAATTGGTGCCACATCTCTTTTCCTACTTTCTGCAGAACATCCATATTCAGAAATTGCAGATTTCTGAAGATCAGTTTGGAAGGAGGAAGTTGTCTTCAGTACTTTAGCTGGAGAACTATTGAGGGTTTATTCCTATCACATTGGGCTTATAAATCAGCTTCACAGAGCTTCATTGTAGATCTGGCATTAGGACAAAAGTTATTTACCTCCTAGTAGCAGTATTCCCTTTAGGAATTACGCTGTCCATTTTGCAGATCTAAAAGGAGGAAGGAAGTTACTAGCATTTCAGCTAGTAATCCTGTGAGGGACCATCCCCTCACATTTCCATCAACCTGGAGTTTATTGCATAATTTTTCAGCAAGTAGAAGGCCTCTCTTTCCCTCACAGCGCAGTTTCTATTGGCAGTTGTGTTGCAACAGCTACAATCATCATTGGAGGATTGAGAAGCTAGATCTAGAGCTTCTAGCTTGTAGATCTGAAGAAGGGATCAACCCTTCAAGCTTAGATATGATCTTGTGACATATTTCAGCCATCTATCTTTTAGATCTAGCTCCAGATCTGTATTTCTCAGCAGATCAAGGATCAAATCCTAGGGAGGTGATTTTCCAAAGTTGTAGATCTGGAAAATCATTTTTGGGTTATCTTGGGAATCCATCACATTGGCCAGGTCTTGAATCTTGGCATCATCTGAGCTCCAGATTTGAGTAGATATGCATTTTAATTTTCAGACTGCAGCTATATGTTCATATTCTGCTGAAGGGATAGTGCAGTATTTGCTTCAGTGCCTCTCCAGTTACGTTGTACCTATTGTAGCATGTTTTCTGGGTGATTCTAGACCTTCTTTTTGGCTAGATCTACTCATATTCTTGTACATTGTGTAACTGAAACATCTCCATATAATAAAATGGCTAAGATTCTCTATAAATTCTGATGTTTTCTTAAGATTTATTGTTTACTTTGCTGCAGTTCTTATATTGTGTTTAAGTATTACTGCATTCTCCATTTTGGGGATATTACAGTGGTATCAGAGCATGATCTTTGGCTCAACTTGTGGACACTTCATCTTTTGCATCTAAAGAAGAAGCAGATAGTTGAGATATATCCTGGAGGAAGAAAATTCTGCCACTCATTTCTATAGATCTATGAAATATATCTCCAAGGAGGTCCGTCAAATGAAAGAGGAAAGGCAGAAAGAAGATCCAAGAAGAATATGTGATGAGGAAGGTCCAAGCACTTCCTATCAGCAAAGAAGAAAATCGAAGAATCCTAGATCTCCTCATAGATCCACTATGCCCACTTTCTTTGAAGAAGGTGAGGGGTGTGGAAATGAAGGAAGGAATGAACCTGAGACTCATGAGACTCTCAGTCTATATCTCAAAGAGTACAAAGCACAATCTAGAGCATTCAAGGAGAAACTAACTCTCCAACAATTCTTCAAAATCAAAGAAGAAAGAGGATCCTATAGCAACAATAGAAGGAAGAGGCACAATAGATTCTATTTGCATACATTTGATGGACCCTCCTCAAGCAACATTAAGGCTTGGAGGAGAGATTTAGATGCATTTTTCAAACTACATCCTGTAGCTGAAGAAGAGGTTGTTCAAATTGCATCACTTCATCTTTTAAATGAAGCCAATGATTGGTAATTTGGTCACATGGAGCATGTAAAGGTGACTAAATATTCAGATTTCTTTCACAAGTTGAGGAAGGAATTTGATGGGAGAAAACCAGAGATTTGTCACAAAGTGACATTTCCTAAGGAGGAGGATGTCAATCTTGTCACTCTGGACAAGAAGTCACTATATTCACCACCAGCTGCAGAATTACTTGCATCCGGAGAAGAGGCACTTACATATTTGCAAGATAGTGTTGATCTCTTGACATATAGAGTCCCATGCATGATTCAAGAGATGCATGAGGGAAAGGAGGAAGATTCCAGCGTTGGTACACTTGGAGAAGAGCAGTCATCACTCTTACCTGCAGTTGAAGGCACTATTGTCCCAGTTGAAGGAACTCTTGTGTTCTGTGAAGTGGTTCCCACATATCAGTTGATCCAAGGTATGCATACACATTCATCACCTTTTGTTTCAGTAGATCTTATTGAAACTTGTGGGGACATGCCATCAGGGCCAATGCATAACCAAGGGTTAGAACATAGTGCTGATTTGAAGCAGCAACATATCACAGTGCAGAGGACCCTTGATCTAATCAAGGAGGAGGTTAAGAACTATCCCAGTTCACCATTTTTGAGCTATATTCAACCCTTTGAATTGAAGTGTAGAGTTTCAGAAAATGGGATGAGCATAATCATGTGTACAATAACTGGTTATGAGATTAGTGTTGTGCCTTGCTTTGAGACAAAACCTATATTATCATGCAGATCTACAATGCTGTCACTTAGTAGTTGTGAAGATGAGGAGATCCCATCATTCTTGGAGCATTCCGAAGGTAGCTTCACTCATGAAGCAATGGAGGACAAGATGATAAATGGTAGACATCTAGATATGAGAAATATTTTCTCCTTTCTTGATGACACTTTCTCAATGAGCATCTCACAACTCAAAGAGAGACTTCTACCCATAGCAGATCCAGGACCTCATTGGTTTTGGAAGGGCATGGATGAAAAGAAGGTCTCATTAGGAGATCTCATTGGAGGTTCACTTCAACATTTCAAGAAGTGAAAATTTCTTCATCAGTTTGGGGAAGATGGTATTCTACAAAGGGAGGATACCATGATTATGCAGCACATCACTCATTTACCATATTGGGGTGAGTGGGTGAGGATGATAAGTAAGGGGTTGTGTTATCACAAAATATGACCCTGATAGGCTGCTCATCAAGTGGACTTTGTGTAACTCTTTCAGACCAATATTTTGGCTGAGGCTTAGCCTCCTCAACCTGAGAGGGCTCTCTCAAAGGTTTATGATTTTTGATTAATGGATAGATGGCTAACTCTAAGGTAAAAAGATAAAATGGTATAACTGGTTGTATCACAGATTAGCAAACATTCATTGGGCTATGGAGTCAAGATAATCTTCAACAAAAAATCACAATTTGTTAAGCATGGAAGTCAAGGCATCTGGAGTCTAAGCAGATGAATAAAACAGTAACACAGTGAAACACACGGTCCATTTGCATATGAAGGAAGTTAGAGCATTGTGAAATGAATTCTAAGTATCACATACAAATACTACTGCAAATAGAGATATTGAAGAAGGCCATTAGAACTTGATAAACATAAACTCCTTATGAATCTTGAGTTGTCAAAACAGATCTATGTATTAAGTTGAAAAGAAAATAGTGACATACAATAACACAGTCTATTGCTAATGAAAATGCCCAACCCTTTGGATTCGACCTTATGCTCTTTATAGAACATTTACAATATAGGATTCTTTCTTCTCCACTAGAGAATTCGAATTCCCATGCTTTGACACCTATTCTAATCATAAAACATGGTATTTATTACAAACACAACTGTAAAACTAAAATAGAGTCCTATTACAAATTTGACAATTATAATGCCTATGAAAAGTCCTAATTATAATAGGACCGAAAATATTAAATATCCTCCTAACAACCTTATCTAATATTTATTTCATCCTTTTGCCACCTGCAATCCCAAGAGGTCAAATTTGGATGCTGCCTTCAACTTTGATGTGGTCCTACTGCTGATGATAAAAACTGTCCTAAAAATTAGGAAGCATGTTTTCCTGTCTTTTAGCTCCTTTGATGCTTTTATCTATTTTGAGTACTTTGATCATTAATAGATCATATGTACACGTTTCATGTTGCCAAAAATTTACCATAGATCTTCAATCCTCCATCTGTGCAGAAACTATAATTCGAATGGTGCAAAAAAGATTAAGGGTAGACTTATGCTATGATAGTAGCTCAGTTTTGTAGCGTAGTGTTTAACTCTTTTTAAAATCAATCCTTTGACCTGTTTTATTCAATGAATTCTTCATATTTCATTAACACACCTCCAACAGTCATTTCAAATTAAATTTCATCAAATTTTACCTTCATCTTTCATCTATGAATTGGTCATTTTACCTTACTGTTTTTATATGAAAAATAGGTGTTGAGACAGAGCTTGTAACTCCTCATCCATAATGTATTTTGTGAAACTGGAGGAGGATTTTGTAGGCCATTCTATCTTGAACAAAAACCTCTCTTGTGTTTTTTAAATAACTCTCCTACTGTCCAGAAACTGTCTTTGAACAACATGTGTAAAACAGGAAAACTCTATTTTCTGAAAATATGGCTTCAAATAAATCCTTGTATCTCCCAACTGATAACACTTGTGAAGAAAAATGAGAGATGTTTTTGTATTTAGTTATGTTAGGACGAAAAAACTCTTTCAGTTTTCAAAAATTATTTTTCAGTTTCCCACAAAACCCCTTGGAAGTTGACTACTAAAACCAGAAAACAGAGTTTTTCTCTTCATGGTGAAAAAGATGCTTCAGCAGTTTCGTAGCGCATTTTATCAAATTTGCACTAGCTGCGCTACGAAACTCCTGTGTAGGAAGTTTTTTTGAAAATTTCTTCAAATTTTTTAATTTGGAGATACTTAAACCTTAAGGGTATTAGTACCATTTCAAAAATACAACAATATGACCCTGAAAATACAATCTTCATCAAATTTACCTTGATTTTGATCAGAGATTTTCTTATAGACTTATCATTCTATTTCACTGTCTTTTCAGCTTTTCTTGAGACCATTTCAGTTGTATTTCCATATCTTCCACCTGGCTCCTTAACCTTCTATTTCTAGTTCTTAAATGAGTGTTTATGACTCTAATAAACTTTGCTTCCTTCAGAATTTAATAATTAGCCTCTCTTGATTTGATTTGGCAGCCTCACTTGATAAAAGGATCAACCTAACTTGATGATGTATGAAAATAGCCTTGGTATAAGATAACCATAAGCTTGAACTAGAAACAGAGATGTTTCACAGCTTAGTATGAGTAAATGAAGACTGGAATGAGTTAAACAAACAAGACTTTTCAAATTTGAAATCCCTTTTGACAAAATGACACTCTTTCTATAGTAATGATCAATATGAATGGTTGAGAATTTGAATATGACCCCTAATTGACTCACCATGACGTTACCCTATCATAACCTAACGAATTCTGACAGTTTCTGGGCTTTGTCATGACATTTTTAAGAATCCGCGCTTTCGTAGCGCACATAGTGCAGTTTTGCTGAAATGCGCTACGAAAGTAGAGCGCTTTCGTAGCGCAAAACTCAATTTTTGAACTGACCGCGCTACGAAACTGCGGTTTTGTGGCTAATTGTAGGGGATTCATTCGAAAGTTGATGACATGATTTCTAAGTGAATGATGTGACTTTTAAACCATGGGATGAGACCTAAAGACTTTATTTGAAATTGAAAACTGACTTTTTAAGACTTCTAAACTTATAACCTACCCTTTATCAAGATGAATGTGACTCAAGACCTATTTGACACTATGACTAAAATAGTGTAAACTTACCGAGTTTTAATATCAAATTTTAGTGTGATAGCAGGTTGCATGACCACTTGCAGATTTATGATATGGGCCATCAAGCTTGGTTACGTTGGTTTCCCTTGGGAGATTCTTGTCACTACCCAAAGGCTCCTATTCCTTTGATCCATGCCTTGAGGAACACTTATGAAATGAATAAGGAGGCATGGCTGCACTGGTTGCTCTTGGGTGAGTATGGTTACCACCCAATAGCTCATGTTTTTATGATTCATGCCTTGTGTATGAATGATAGAATGCAACAAAAGAAGGCATGTTCATTTTGGTTTCACTTGAGAGAGATTGGCCACCATATGACATCTCCTATGTCTATGTGTTTTGTATTGGGTAAAGCTTGGCATGATGCTCTCATGATGTACATTGATGATGTTTCTTTTTATTGGGCTGATGTGACATTCCATATGTCCATTAGTATGTTTTTGCTTCATGATGCACATGAGGAGGAGAGAAAGCAACAAGATCTCTTGTTGCTTTGCCTACTTTTGGGGGAGTTTGGCTTGTCCATCTTACATGGAGGAGATGGAGGATGGCAACAAAGGGCCTTAATCTGGTGGTTACTATTAGGAGAATATGGTTTGACATCCTTGTATACCCATATAGCTCCTTTCCTTCCTCTTTTGCATAGCATTGGAATGATGCTTGGATCCAACAAGGCCAACAGGGCTAAGTATGAGAGCATATCAATGCTCAATCAAATTCATGAAACATGGGATGGAAAGATGTATTGTGTGATGGAGATTTTCCTTTGTGAAGAGAGCCACCTTATTTTATGCACCTCATGCATTGATGATGATGTTGGACATCATATGGTTGTCACTTGGTACTTCATGATGGAAGGAGGACATCTAACCATACAGTTGGAGGTCATTCTTTATGTTTCTAAAAGACAACTTTGTAACCAAACATGCATAATCCATTGCAGAAAATGGAAGAAGCCTTCCTTATGTGGATGCCATTTGGAGGGGAATAGATGGCTTTGCATATACTTTTGGAGTTTCTTGAGGACAAGCAACATTTTGTTGGGGGGGGGGACTGTAATATTCCCAAATTTCCACATCATATTTGGAATATTAGAGTCTTTGATTTTCTCAATGAATTAAGTAAATAAAAGGGTGGAGGGACCCACAATCCTTAATATGAATAAATATCCACTTTTTGTGTGTGAATTTGGATTAATTAAGCCTAGATCTACATAATAAGGTAGTTGAGAAACTACTAATGTGAATGAAATTGGATAACCTGTCTCATTAATGAGATAGATCATGGAGGTTGACACAGTCAACTAAGATCTTAAAGAGATCAAACATAAGGTTGATTCAGTCAACTAATACCTTGAAGATGTCAAACAAAAGATCATGGGACATTAATGATAAAGTGATGGAGGATGTTGTGCAAACAAATCACACTTGATGGAGAAGGTGTACATTGCACCTAGACATGATGGTGGATTTGGTCAAACAACGCAGTCAAACTTGGAAGATCTTGTCCACATGCAGTGCGTAGTCTAGATGAGGGCCAAGGCTTGGGAAGGGTCAAACATTATATAAAGAAGATGAAGGAAAGGATGATGGCATGCTAATTATTCTTGATGTAAAGATCTTTTCAAATTTGGAATTGTCATGTGACATTTCATTGCTTTCTCGGGTTATTTAGCAGAGATTGCAAGTGTTGTTTAGCACAGGGTGTTCCTGGTCGGGAATCCCACCTCTTTCTTAGAGCAGATCTAGAAAGAGTATTGTACTTCATTCTACACCAGGCATTGGTGCCACATCTCTTTTCCTACTTTCTACAGAACATCCATATTCAGAAATTGCAGATTTCTGAAGATCAGTTTGGAAGGAGGAAGTTGTCTTCAGTACTTTAGCTGGAGAATTGGTGAGGGTTTATTCCTATCACCTTGGGCTTAATATCAGCTTCCCAGAGCTTCATTTCAGATCGAGAATCAGGCCATAATTTATTGACCTCCTAGCAGAAGTATTCCCTTCAGGAATTACGCTGTCCATTTTGCATATCTAAAAGAAGGAAGGAAGTTACTAGCATTTCAGCTAGTAATCCTATGAGGTACCATCCCCTCACATTTCCATTAGTATTTCCATCAGCCTGGAGCTTATTGCAGAATTTTTCAACAGGTAGAAGGCCTCTCTCTCCCTCACAGCACAGTTTCTATTGGCAGTTGTGTTGCAGCAGCTACAATCATCATTAGAGGATTGAGAAGCTAGATCTAGAGCTTCTAGCTTGTAGATATGAAGAAGGGATCAACCCTTCAAGCTTAGATCTATTCTTGTGAAATATTTCAGCCATCTATATTTCAAATCTAGCTTCAGATCTATATTTCCCAACAGATCAAGGATCAAATCCTAGGGAGGTGATTTTCCAAAGTTGTAGATCTGGAAAATCCTTTCGAGGTTATCTTGGGAATCCATCACGTTGGCCAGATCTTGAATCTTGGCATCATCTGAGCTCCAGATTTGAGTAGATCTACATTTTCCTTTTCAACCTGCAGCTATATGTTCATATTTTGCTAAAGGGGCAGCACAGTATTTTCTTAAGTTCCTCTCCAGTTACGTTGTACCTGTTGTAGCATGTTTTCTGGGTGATTCTAGACTTTCTTTTTGTCTAGATCTACTCATATTATTGTACATTGTGTAACTAAAACATCTCCATATAATAAAATGGCTCAGCTTCTCTGTAAATTCTAATGTTATCTTAAGATTTATTGTTTACTTTGTTGCAGTTCTTATATTGTGTTTAAGTATTACTGCATTCTCCCTTTTGGGGATATTACAGTATGTCCAAGGTATAAGTTTGGATATTACATATGTTACATATGAAATCACCCTTGAATAGTATTAAACAACATGTATGCTAGAAAAAGGTTGTATATGTTAATGGAGTTGTAGATGTTGTACGTGAAGCTTAATTTATAATATTAACTCTTTATTGTATTGTTAATATTTGTGAGAACTTTTTAATTTTCATAAAACAATTTAGGTATATAACAAGTTATAAGACTGATATGCATAGATGCCTTATATCAGATATCTATTGTATCCTATTGAGAAAGGATCCCAAGTGCTAGGTTTTGACAAAATGGTCTTGCGAGAAGAAAGAGATAAGGAAATAATAAGGATGAAGGAAATATTTATTGGTAAAATAAAAAGTTACTGAATCCAATGGAAGATTAATCTTATGACTAAAGAGATATAAGAAGTAAATCGAAAATGGAAAGAATATTATAATAATGATATGAAAAAAACAAAGTTTTTAAAATAAAACAAATATAATATAACATTAGTAAAATTAATTGTATACATCTCGGATGAAAGATGTTTGATAACAACTATGGAACTACAATGATTTACAAAATTATATGTTCATAAATACTCAAGAATTTAGAAGAATAGTCACATCATATATACTAAGATGATATCGAAACCTTTGCTAGAAATAATTTGGTTAGCAATTTATGATTGAGATGAACCAAAACATAGAGTATGTAAACATAATAAAGTGAATACACGAAACTGATAAGGTAGGTCTATACCAACAAAAAACACGATTATATGTGTGTGTGTGTGTGTGAGAGAGAGTCAATTAGGTTTATCCCAAGTGGTTGGGAGGAATAATTGAGATCCTCCTCACCCAAGTTCAATTTTAGCCAGTGACATATTGAATGTTGGTTGTATCAACAATGTACATCATATGGAATATACAATGTTGTACCTATGAAATTAAATAAAAGAAAAAACGTATATTCACAAGGTATGAGTATGTAAAATGTGGTAACATATAGTTGTAAATAGACCACCATGAATAGCATGAGTAGGTCATGGGTTTCATGACCAATAATACATGTGAAGGAATTCATAAATTAAGAAATATTATTAGCTAGAAGGTCTCCTTGTGAGGGAAACCACAAAAAAAACATGTTACAGTTGTAGAATAGTTAAGGATTCTAGTAAGAACCATCGAAATGGATATTCAATGGTAAGAATTGTTTCCATATGAAATCATTTTAAAATCATAATGTTTCTTGTGTGAAATAAGGATTTTTCTAGAATTTTAAAGCTTTTAGGAAATTCAAGAGAAATATTTTTTATCTCCTTGATTAAGGAATCACAAAGATAATTTTTCTAAAAGATTAAAGTTCTTAAATATTAGAATATGTGATTATATGATGAGGGTTCCTGGAAAATTTATATCAAAATGAACTAATAATAGTGGCATAGAGCATGACCAATGAGTTTTCTAAAGAAAATTAAGCACAAGAAGATAGGTAATTATAAGGTGTAGAGAATTTGTTGGTTAAAATCCTTAATCAAAACCATCAGAATGTTGGAAATTTGAGATAGAAGATCATAATATATCACGATTAAAAGAAAAAAATGTCTTGAAAATAAAAAAGTGAGTAAATAATTTGATACTTTCAAATTGAAAATATTAGGATGATGACATCTTGGTTACTCCAAGACACTAGATAAGCATGAAAGCACTGAGGAATAATGTTGTTGATACTAACAACGGTATCAACTTTATGCCAAATTTAGTAAGCATGAATTAATCAAGACCAAATTCAATCTTAATAACATGAAAATTTCCTAAGAAGGAAGTGAAATGGACCCTAAAATTTTCCAAACAACCCTTGATTGGTCTATACCTAAATTAAGTAGTGAGCATCAACTCAGTATGGAGTTACAAACCTGTATTATAGATTGGTTGAAGGATTCACTAATTGGAATATATTATAACATCTTCACAATATAAAAGATTTAAGTTTTTCTGGAACAAAAAATAAAACAATAAATTTTTTATTGGTTGAAATGATTTTTAATTTTAACTCAAATTGATCTGAGTTAATGTGGAAGGATAAACATGAAATATGTCGAATAGACTCCCTCGAGCAGCCCAATTGAATTGAAAAAAAAAATTTGGATGGATGATGCAACCACAACTATGAGGGAGAAATATATTAAGTTAGATTTTTCTAGTTGATGTATTTTCTTTAAAATCTTTGAAAAGATACCACAAGTTGATGAATGGAAATATAAGCATGATAAATGTATAGGATGATATAGTGTGGAGATGCATTCTCATTAAATAGATATTAGACAATGATATGCTAGGTGCATAAAATAATGGATGTGCATGCATAAATACTTTGAGGATTCTATTATCCTATCATAAGTCAAATGACTGATAGTGGGTAAACATGTGACCAAGAATAGGTTGACATGCAGTTGGGGATCCAATAAAATCATTGTATGTACTATTAAGGAATCAAGGCCATGAAAAAGAAGGTGTTGATGGTGTTATTGCCTAAATCAACCTCAGGCTGAAGGAAGGCAGAGTCTAGGGTAACATCAAACCACGCTTAATCTGGTAGCTAGCCCTACTAGATCAGGAGAGGGCTCTCTCCGGGTCAATCTCGGCAAAAATAATCAGTGAGGCTTGAGATGACTTAAAATAAAGGCTGATTTTAGGCTAGGTATATATGTAAAAGAGTTTGATTTTATTTTGAAGGTGTTTTTTGGATCAAAGGGAAGGGCAGATTTTGGGTCTGGGAAATGATCAGTTTTGCAGAGAGCTGAATGGGGCAAGAAAGGCAATTGTTTTGACGCCTCAAATTTGAATGAAATGGATAGATCAGACTGGTGAGGAGTTGAAGAGGGAAAGAGGCTCTTAGGAATCCTCTTTATACATTTTAAAACATGGAAAATTAAACAAAACTCAAGGTAGAGCACTACAAATCTAATGAATTCCACCTTTATTACTTGTTTGTTTAACTTAAGAGGAAATGAGAAGGAAAATGATACAAATGAAACATCATTAAACCTACAATCACGGAGAGAAACACACCATCAAAAAATAGAGCCACATGGATCCCAAAGAGAGCTGCAAACCCTGGTCTATTCCTTTTCCAAAATGCAGAGATGAAATGTACAATGGAGCTCAAAGCAATCCCAAGTGTCCAACCTTTGCTAATGACTGAAAAATTACAAGATATAGACCACACTAACTCATCCCCAACCTCTAGGGGTCAAGCTCACTATTTTAGGAGCTGTTTCAACAAGATATAAACTGAGAACTGGAAAATAGGCAGTGGAACAACTTGCCTCTATAAGATAGGAAACTGATCCATTCAGTTACAATTCACTTTTTGGTGAATGAATCTACTTACATGAGTGAAATTTTTTCAAAATTACATCAAAAACCATGAAATTACATCAAGTTACATCAAGAGATTTACATTTTGAGATAAAAAAGTCAAACTGGCCAAAACTAGGCGAAAAACTGAGTTACTGAGTGAAAACTAGGCAAAAATTCCCAATGCGCCGCACCTGAAATCTCTATGCATCGCGCCACTTTGGAGCTGATTTTTAGGGCCTTCCCAGAGTCCAAATTGAGTACAGGATAGCTCGTTGGAAATATCTACCTGTCTACTTTCCAACCCAAGTAGAATTTCTGAATTTGGTTTCCATTTTCCCCTCCAAAAATGATTTTTTCCAACACTGCTTCCTGTGTGTCCAAAAAGTGGCAGAAAGGCCATTTTTAAGGTGTTTTTGACCCTTCATGAAACCCAAAACTTGTCAAAATATTTAGGTAATGGGTAGGAATGCATAAATTTTGATGAAAAATCCACAAATACAATTTTTTCTTCAAGAGGAGCTACCAATTATAAGCGCACGCCAAGTGGCGCGACGCGTCGAGCAGGAAAATCTGTGTTAAGGCCAAAAAATTCAAAATTGACAAAATGTGTCCCAAATTTCTTGAAATTTGGGATGAGTGTCCACCATCAAGTGCTATGCTGATCCAAAGAAGCTTCAGACAAAATTTGAAGTCTATCATGCCTTTTGCGATGCTTTAATGCTCTCTTTAGCTTTGCCTTCAGGATCTTGATTTGCGCCTTGCAAACATGATTCCTCGCCCAATAATGATTCTTCATGTGCCTGAGCATGTTATTTTCCTTGTTGGCCTTCTCTAACAGCTTCTCCAGATGAATATTGACCCTCTCAAGCCAATTCTCTCGATCAGCCTCAATCTCTCGCTCAATGGATGTCATCTCGGTTTGGCTTCTTTGGGCAGCTTGCCATTTTGCTTTCATGTTTTGGAGCTCCATGAATGAATGGGAATGATGAGGGGATCGTTTGATGCTAGCTGTAGGATTTTAGGGAATGAAAGGGTTTATGGGATGATATCTAGGGTTTGGGATGGGAATTAGTGTTTGGGGATATTTAACTAGGATTTGGGATAGTGGGATTAGGGATTTAGGGTTGGTTGATTAGGTATATGGGAATTAAGGAATGAGTGGATGAAATGTAACGAAAGGAAAAAAAAATGAAGGAATAAAGGAGTGAGGGAGTGAGAGATAGCTAGGAGTGGAATTGGCAGATGCAATTTTCAAACCCTATGCAACTGCTTTTGGCAAGAAATGTAAAGAGGTAGGGTTTTGATTTTTTCTCATTAAATCACCATAAGCACCAAGAGAAATTCATTCATTGGTCACGGAGGGATATTAACTTACTTGGGAAATGAAGAATTTAGAAATTTGAGAGATTTGGTGGAATATTGGAATGGATTTCAGGCTTTTTATCCCAATGTGCCGCGCCATCTCAATGCGTCGCGCCAGTTCATTTTTTACACTGTAGAGAGCTACCCAATGCGTCGCGCCATCTCTATGCGCCACGCATTTTTGCAGGATACTTTTGGAGACCTTCCTGGTGTCAAAATTAGGCACAGGATAGCTCGTTGGAAATATTATTGAGTCTACTTTCCAACCCAACTATAATTTTTCAATTTGGAGTTCATTTTCCCTATCAAAAATCAAATCTCCCAAGACTGGTCAAAATGTGTAAAATGAGGCTGCCTCAAGGCAGAGTGCTATTGCAATCAACTTTTAAAGGTATTCCTCGACTCAAAATTGAGTTCATGATAGCTCATTGGAAATATATTTGTGTCTAGCTATCATTTGACTCATCAAGAAAGTCATTTGGCCAACCAAGCTAGGATAAATCTTGATTTTCCCAAGGTCACTTCATAGGTGCATCAATTCTCCTAAGGCAACTGTATTTTTGACATTTCTCTAAAACCATGACACCTGTGTAAAAATTGAAGGAGTTTTTTCTTCCTTGGCCTATTTTGGACAACAACCTCTCTTAGTTTTCCCAAATTCATCTTTTATTTCTCATAAATATCATTAGAGTAAAACCTATCCCGATGTGTGGAACAAGGGATTTGTCTAAATGAAGTGAAATAAAGGGTATAAGGGGCTTCTAAATTCTTGAGAAAATTTTTGGAATTAGGGAGGGATGTTAGGAATTAGGGGAAAGTGGAATTTCAGAGATTTGGTGAGGGGAAGGGGTCCAAAAGGGAAAAACACAGGCCTAGCCTAGAAAATTGCCAAGTTGTAGCAAGAAACTAGGGTTTGTGCGAAAATGAGGAATTTGGGGGATCTCAGTGATGGGAAGTGTTTAATAAGGTACATAAAGGATAGGGGAAGGTTTATGAACATCAGGATACAAGTTTTGCTGATGATTTGACCATCCAAGAGAAATTACCTTCAAAACCCTAAGAGAGGGAAATGAACCTTACCTAGGCACAACTGAAGCATGAACAAGGTGTAAAATGACCCAGTGGAACTTGAAATGATGATCAAAACTCTCTGAATGATGGTACACTTAGCTGAATGGTGACATGGACTGACATTTGGACAACTTTGACAAGAGTGAAAACAAACCCTAGACCTAATACCTAGTGACCAAATTTTACTGGAAGACTCACTGAAATGACAAAATTTGACCTTGACACCTTAAAATCACCTTGTAAGAGAATGTTTGATCACTGGAGGAAGGTTGCAAAGACTGACACTAACATTGGCTCCAATGGGGATGGTAGCTCCTTGGAGGTGCCAAGAACTACAGATCTTTGGAAAGCAGACAGTGCCTTCATCCATTGGGCAATGGAGTCAAAAACTCAAGCTGAAATGCATGACTGGAAATTGATGAATTGACGACACAAATTGACTCTCACTCAACTAAAAACTGACTCGATACTTAAATACAACCGAAAAACTGGAAAATATGCTCAATATGAAGCTTATTCAATACAACCTACTCTAGTTGTTCCATTCATCACCTGATCAAGTGAAATGAAACAACCAATGCAACCAAGTAAGTATTTCGGCTGTTGTTTGAATTATCCACAAGTGCTTGCTTATGAACAACAAGAGATAACTACTGAAATGCAACTCCCATGAAAACTTGTGAACAAATCCGTTGAATACTATCGATTCTCTATCTGCCTCCAAAAACACTGCATAAGGATCTTGAAATTCATGCACACTGGGACTTAGCTCATCCAATGGATTACTTTTCTTCTCCTCATACCATGAATGCAAACTTTTTTTTGAGCTTTGTACCGAGACTCCTGCTAAAAATGACAAAGAGACCAGCTGCCGGATCAAGTTTATATCAACACACGTTTCAAGCTCACATGTAGTCAATGGAGAAAGACTTTGACTGCAAACATCATCCAACACATTAGCTATTGGATCGTGAAAAACATGAAAATACTGCTGCAACCCATTTTCTATTGGTTCCGATGAGATTACATGATTTCCTACGGGCTGCTCATTTGAATATTTACTATGCAATTTACCCTTCAAAAACTGAAATGATTCAAAACAGAAAGGTACGGAATCATCTTGCATCATTTGATCGTATGTGCCAGCTTCAATGTATTCATCTGCAACTTGACAATCAATGGCATTCAGAGGCTGCAAATCTGGATATGGGAAGTCTTGAACAAGGTTTTTATTGCCCTCAAGATGGTCCAAATCAAGACTTGTTGATAGCTGATTTCTGATTGCATGGAAGTTGTCTCTGATGAACTAAAACGAATCAAAACAAAAAGGCAAAGATCCTTCACTTAATTCAAAATTTGTTTCACTTTCCTCGTCATTTTCATAGCTGATATGCATCGGTTGATCACTGTACTCAAGCTGCTGAAAGTGAACTTCCTCCTTCCACAAACTAGCTACTGATTTGTCTGCAAGATTAGCTTATGTTTGGAGAACATAATCATCATCATACTGATCAAACTGAGGCAAATCATCAGTATAAAACACATAATCAAGAATACATGTCAAATCAACAGATATCTCTTCTCCAAGATGATCTACAAAACAATCACTATGACAACTGGAATAAGAAACAAAATGTTTTGGATCAACAACTTGTTCTTATTCAATCATCGAGCCATGGGCTTTAACATTATACTCATTCCTTGTGGTGATATTTTGCATCATCTCTTCCACTGCACTTACCAAAATGTCAAGCTTTGCCTCTAGAGATGTCGATTCCTCCGGATCTATGTTTTTCATCTCTTCTTCCTTCAACCTTGCCCTTTGGATTAGCAAATGAGCCTCTACATCTACTGCACTATTCTGCATATCTTCAAGTGTTGCAAGATTCATTTCTCTCAGCTGAAACTCCATTTCTGGATTAAAGGCACCGGGGTAGTGCAAGAGAGAAGATCCAGGAGGAGGTCTTATATCTACTGGCATCGAATAATAAACTTGGTTAAATCTGGCAGAAAACTGTTGTACTGTCTCCCCTGGCAGTCTTTTCAGCTGATTAAACTCTTCTATAATCAAGAAAGGGTTCTGTCTGATCACCCACCTGTCGAGGAAAACTTTGACAAACTGCTGGAAATCTGAGATGCTCGCATTAGGCAGGGATTTGAACCAAATCTTGACTTTGCTTTGCAAAGAAAGAGAAAAAAGCCTAATACTGACATCCTCTTCATCAACTTCAAAAAGGTCAAGAAAAGACTCAAAATTTAGAACATGTCTCTCAGCAATGATATTGTCACATTCACCATCAAACCTTAGCAAGTAAAGATAATAATTTGTAGGGAAATCATGGAGTATAGGAGGTAAACTCAGAGGCTTGTATCGATCTGGAATTTTACAAGGTATAGGGGTATGTACAAATGTTGTAGAATCAGTCTTGGTCTCTTGAGGTTCATCATTTTGAAGATGGTCATCACAAGATTCGGAAGAAAGGTCTTGATCAAGCTCAAAAGCATGCAAATCTTTGGTATTTACAATATTCAAAGGGAAGGAATCAAATGGAGGCCAAGGATCTTTTCTCAAATACAATATACTTTGCAAAGCCTTCTTGATATTCTCGGGAAAAGAGAAGAAATAATTTATGACAAAGAAAAAATTGTCTTGGATGAAATTCCAACTTGAATACCTGATCTTTCCATATTTTCCTTTCATGCTTCTGCTGGTCAGGTTCATCCTCCAGTGGAGTCCTTGGATCTGATCTCGAAACTGATTTAGAATCACAAGGTGAATGATTTCAGCCTTGCGGTGTCTGATAATTGTCCACCATCAACAATCAGATCTGAAATTTATTATATTTTACTGAGGAAACTAGATGTTCAGTTCATAAACTAGATTGGAGATTGACTGAAGCAACATTCATCTACTTTCGCTAATGCAAAGAAAGAGCGTTTCGAAGGCTACCTGGATAAATTCAGGCTTCGTCTGTAGTTTATAAAGAAAACAACAAACTTTCTCTTCCCCAGTATGGTCGCCACTATGTTATTGCCTAAATCAACCTCAGGCTGAAGGAAGGCAGAGTCTAGGGTAACATCAAACCACGCTTAATCTGGTAGCTAGCCCTACCAGATCAGGAGACGGCTCTCTCCAGGTCAATCTCAGCAAAAATAATCAGTGAGGCTTGAGATGACTTAAAATAAGGCTGAATTTAGGTTAGGTATATATGTAAAAGAGTTTTATTTGATTTTGAAGGTGTTTTTTGGATCAAAGGGAAGGGCGAATTTGGGGTCTGGGAAATGATCAGTTTTGCAGAGCGTTGAATGGGGAAAGAAAGGCAATTGTTTTGACGCTTCAAATTTGAATGAAATGGATAGCTCAGACCGTTGAGGAGTTGAAGAGGGCAAGAGGATTTTAGGAATCTTCTTCAGACAGTTGAAAATATGGAAAATTAAACAAAACTCAAGGTAGAGCACTACAGATCTAATGAATTCCACCTTTATTACTTGTTTGTTTAACTTAAGAAGAAATGAGAAGGAAAATGATACACATGAAACATCAGTAAACCTACAATCACAGAGAGAAACACACCATAAAAACATAGAGCCACATGGATCCCAAAGAGAGCTGCAAACCCTGGTCTATTCCTTTGCCAAAATGTAGAGATGAAATGTACAATGGAGCTCAAAGCAATCCCAAGTGTCCAACCTCTGCTAATGACTGAAAAATTACAAGATATAGACCACACTAACTCATCCCCAGCCTCTATGGGTTGAGCTCACTAGTTTAGGAGCTGTTTCAACAAGATCTAAACTGAGAACTGGAAAATAGGCAGTGGAACAGCTTGCCTCTATAAGATAGGAAACTGATTCATTCAGTTACAATTCACTTTTTGGTGAATGAATCTACTTACATGAGTGAAAATTTGTCAAAATTACATCAACAACCATGAAATTATGTCAAGTTACATCAATATATTTACATTTTGAGATAAAAAAGTCAAACTGGCCAAAACTAGGCGAAAAACTGAGTTACTAAGTGAAAACTAGGCCAAAATTCCCAATGCGTCACGTCTGAAATCTCTATGCATCGCGCCACTTTGGAGATGATTTTGAGGGCCTTCCCAGAGTCCAAATTGAGTGCAGGATAGCTCGTTGGAAAGCTATGCCTGTCTGATTTCCAACCCAAGTGGAATTTCCGAATTTTGTTTCCATTTTCCCCTCCAAAAATTAGTGTTTCTAACACTGCTTCCTGTGTGTCCAAAAAGTGGCAGAAAGGCCATTTTTAAGGTGTTTTTGACCCTTCAGGCAACCCAAAACTTTTCAAAATATTTAGGTAATGGGTAGAAATTCATAAATTTTGATGAAAAACCTAGAAATACAAAGTTTTCTTCAAGAGGAGCTACCAATTATAAGCACGCGCCAAGTGGCGCGACGCGTCAGGCAGGAAAATCTGTGTTAAGGCCAAAAAATTCAAAATTGAAAAAATGTGTCCCAAATTTCTTGAAATTCGGGCTGAATTTCCACCATCAAGCACTATTTTGAGCCAAAGAATCTTCGGCCAAAATTTGGAGTCTATCATGCCTTTTGCGACACTTTAATGCTCTCTTTAGCTTTGCCTTCAGGATCTTGATGTAGAAATTAGCTGAATAAATCACTTATTCGATGGAGATTAACCTGATTACACATCAATTTCGAATTGCATGCATAACACATAACCTCTTCTACAATTAATTGTCACATGCGGAAAGAATAGAAGCGATCGCACATCAAATCGTCACACACATTAACACAGTATGTATGGGGAAAGCTTATAGCTGAAAACCCCGTTGTGCCTATTGTGTGTATATTATAATGAGAAAACATGTAACAAACTCGCATAATACTCCCTGCAAGTACCAAAGGATATCTCATGAAGTTACACACAAACTAGCTTGATTTTGAACAAGTCACAGTTCAAAACACATCCACTAATTGTCCGCTCTATTGCGCAATCATGGCCTGTCTAAATAGAGATCCAAGGCTCGAATCTCCTCGGCTTGACAGCGCAATCATCATGGGAAATTCCTCCAAGTGTGGTGCAAATCTCATGCACAACTGATGTCGCCACTGATAGCTAACTCCACCCTTTCATCTACCTCTTTCAATGGTCTCCACTGAACTGATCATGCACTGTAGTGAACTGATTTGTTCTTGAGTTGAATAATGAGTTACTAATTAATAAATTAAATAATATTTAATTCACTCCACTCATAACTAGTTGATTAGCTAGTTAAACTAATCTCAACCAGTTCAACTAAATTAAACCGAACACAACTCCACTAGCTGTCTCATTAACTCCACCAAACTTCTGCCACCGAAGTCCTAACTGAAGTCAACCATGCATGATGCCATCAAACCCTTGGGAATAGCGTAATTCCTCTGTCAGATGCATGAGCCACTTCTGTAGCTCGAACTGAAGTGCTCCAAGAGAGTAAACTGCTGTTTAGAGTCCAAATATTATTAAGGGTAAATAATATTTGACTTCCCTATTTTTAGAATAGGCAGTCTAAAAATAGACTTCGACCTATAGGTCCAAAAATAGAGGTCCATCTATTTTTACCAACATGACCAATACTCCAAGAATAACATACTGCAACCCCTGGACCATGCTCCATATGTCTAAAAATAGACATAGTCTAAAAATAGACTTTGCGCCGGAATTTGCCTGCGGGCCCACTTAGTGAAGGCGACTTCATTTCACTAAGCTCCATCATCTTGCTGCATTTTCAACACTCCCTCTCAGCAAGATATGGATTATCTGCAACCCCTATCCTGCCTCTGTGGAATTCGAACTTGCTCCTGGTGAGCGCCTTCGTCAAGATGTTGGCATCCTGATCCTCCGTGGGAACATATGAAAGCATCATGATTCTCCGCTGAACACAATCTCTGATATGATGGTACCTGATGTCGATGTGTTTGGATCTATCATGAAATACTGGATTAGCCAAGAGTTTAATGCAACTCTGGTTATCACAGTAAATCAATGTAGGCTCCAAATGCAACCCGAACAATCCAACGAGGATCTTCCTCATCCAAATAGCCTCGCATGCAGCCAAGCTAGCTGCCATGTACTCGGCCTCTGCTGAACTGAGTGCCACGGATCTCTGCTTCCTGCTGTACCAGGAAACTGCTGTCGACCCAATGCTAAAAATCCCTCCTGAAGTGCTCTTCCGGTCCGTTGGGCTCCCTGCCCAATCTGCATCAGTGAAGCCAGAAAGATTCGCTCCATCCTCCTGTCTGTACCATAGACCATATCCCGATGTGCCACTAAGATAACGCAATACATGCTTGCATACCTTCCAAAAGAGCTTGGTAGGCTTAACCATAGCTTGCGAAAGCTGGTTAACAGCATAGCATATATCGGGTCGTGTATTGACCAGATACATAAGCGACCCCACCAACTATCAATAGACAGTGGCATCCACTACCTCCGCTGAAGTAGCATCCTCCTTCCTCCAACCACCAGGAAGAGGAGTGTCAACAGGCTTGCAGCCTTGCATGTTGAACCTCTCCAGAATCTCCCGGGCATACTTGCCCTGAGAAACAAACAGTCCTCCACTGCGCCGCCAAATCTCCAATCCCAGGAAATAATGAAGGATGCCCAGGTCCTTCATCTCAAACTCTCGTGCAAGATCCTCCTTGCATGAAAGTATCAACTGCTCGTCGCCAGTCAAGATCAGATCATCTACATACAGTACGATGATCAACAGCTTCCCCTCCACCACAATCTGGTACAGGTTTGGATCCGCCTCACTCTTGGAGAATCCAAGCCCGGTGAAGTAGTTGTCTATGCGAGTGTACCAAGCACGAGGTGCTTGCTTCAGCCCGTACAATGCTCTCTTGAGTCGGCACACATGCGACTCACTGCTGAAGATCTCGAAACCTTCAGGCTGCTCTATGTACACCTCCTCCTCAATGACTCCATTGAGGAACGCAGTCTTCACATCCATCCGATGAATGTGCCACCCCATCTGCGCTGAGAGAGCAAGGATCGTCCGTATGGAAGAGTACCTTGCGACAGGTGCAAAGGTCTCCTCATAATTGATCCCCTCGATCTGTGAAAAGCCACGGGCGACAAATCTCGCCTTGTACTTCTCCACACTCCCGTCAGCCGCCTGCTTCACTTTGTAGACCCATCTCGAGCCTACCACTAATTTCCCCTCCGATCTTGGGACAATGTCCCATGCACTGTTTCTGACGATCGAATCATATTCTTCGATCATGGCATATACCCATGCGGGTTCCTCCACAGCTTCCTCAAAAGAGGATGGCTCCGTCACAACAAATTGACTCATAAGAGCCATGTATCCAGTGTACTGATCAGGTGACTGCCTCTGTCTGCGCTGTGCTGTAGGTGGTCCTACAACCTTCTCTGCATCTTGAGCCAGTCGCTCAGCTTCTGTAGTGCGCTTGCGCCCTCTGATGGTTGGCGCTGCATGGGTGGTTTCTTCCACCTCCTGAACTTCCTCTTATGACTGATCCACATCCAGAAACTCCTCCTTAGGAACTAACAGCTCCTCATCTGCATGCAAGTGTAGCTCCCTCTCAAGCGAACACTGCATGGCTTTCTCCTCCTGAAATTTTATATCCCTTCGCACGACAGTCTTGCGACTGTCTGGCACATACACCCGATAGTTGTGAGGTGTATCAGTGTACCCCACAAATATTCCAACCTCAGCGGTTGGATCCAGCTTCCTTCTTGCATCCTTCGTCACATGCATGTAGACAAGAGAGCCAAAGATCCGCAAATGGGAAATGTCAGGCCTCTTGCCAGAATAAGCCTCCTCCAGTGTACTCATGCCAAGAACCTTGTGAGGACAACGGTTCTGTACATACACTGCTGTATTGCATGCCTCAGCCCACAAATGAAGGGGTAGGCCCTGATCATGCAACATCGCCCGTGCAGCACCCACAATCGTTCTGTTCTTCCGCTCAGCCACCCCGTTCTGCTGTGGGTTATGGGGTGCGATGAGCTCTCTCCGAATCCCTTCTACGCTACAAAAATCCTTGAATTCAGCCGAGATGAATTCACCACCATTGTCGCTCCTTAGAGCAATCACCTTCTTCCCCGACTCCTTCTCGACCAGTGCCTTAAACTCACAGAACTTCGCGAATGTATCGCTCTTCTTCTGCATGAAGAAGATCCAGCACTTTCGAGAGAAATCATCAACAAAGATCACGTAATACTTGTGCTTTGCTGTCGAAGCAACTGAGAAAGGACCACACATGTCTGTGTGAACTCTCTCAAGGATCGTCGTGGCACGACTATCCTTCTCGTGAAAGGTGGCTTTCACATACTTCCCTAAAGTACAACCCTTGCACTGATCTGACTGCGCAAGAGTGCCCTTAGGAAGCCTAGTAGAAATCTGCTGTAGGATCTTCAAAGCTCCATGGTGAAGTTGGCCCAATCTCCTGTGCCACAGTTCGCCCTCATCATCCCAGCTCACCACTTCTCCCGCCTTGCATGCCATTGTTGCGCAGCCATCTACTTGCAATTGATAAAGGTTCTTGGTCCGAACCCCTATCTTTCGGGTCTCTCTAGTAGTCTTACTGCGCAGGAAGGCCTTTCCTTCGCTGAAGACCACATCATACCCCTTATCTTCCAACATCGCCACAGAGATCAAGTTCTTCTTCAATCCAGGTACATGCATGACATCCTTCAACACGAAGGGTTTACTAGACTCCCTCTGAAAGGATATGGTACCGATACCAGTCGCACTGTATCTACCATCATCGCCCATCTCGATGTGCACGCCCAGATCTTTGTCCTCCAGATCTGAGAACAAATCCCGATCTCCCGTCATATGAAATGACGCACCGCTGTCCAAGAACCACACCGATCCTATCACACTTGAAACCAAGCATGCGATCAGTGAAAAGTCAAGCTCGAACTGCGAAGCCAAAGCTTCTCCATCTGCAGATCTTCCCGCTTGCTTGTTTTTCTTCTTCTTTGGACAATTGGTAGCATAATGTCCGTGATCATGGCAGTGAAAACACTTCACTTTCGCCATATCCTGCTTCTTGCCCTTTGCACCGGAATGAGAAGTTTTCTTACCCTTCCCTTCTTTGCTTTGGCAACCAAAGCGCAATTTTCTTCATCAGCTCCCTTTGATGAAGATCCATCCCGAGTAGTCCTCCTTATCTCCTCCTGCATGAGATCCGCCCAAAGGCGCTCCCATCTCGGCAACTTCTCCCGACCATTGACACTATCTTGATATGAATGCCAAGCCTTCGGAAGACCAAGGAGAGCCAGGTCCACCATGTCCTCATCTTCGACAGTCACCCCCACACTTCCCAACTCATCTCTGCATTGAGTGAACTTCGTGAGGTATTTGGCGATACTGTCGCCTTTCTCCATCTTGATGTTCCTGAGCTTATCTTTGAGCGCCAGCTTCCTTTGGTCGCTCTTACTCTGGAATAGATCCGTCAAAGCTTTCCACATTAAATATGGAGAAGTCTTTCCATGCAGGCTGGATACAATATGATCCTTGACGCCCTCCAACAGGATCCTTCGACATTTCGCCATCTTCTTTTGCCAAGCTTCGACTTCAGCAGGATCAGTGGGCTTTTGGACATCCGTATCTACGAACTCCTTCAGTCCATTATCTTCTAATACTGCCTCCATTCGATCCTTCCATGCAACATAATTCGAACTGCCTTCAAGAGCATATTCGAGTCGCAAATCGTTGAAAGACATTTTCAACTCCGGCACCAAGAAAAAAAAACTGCTGCAAAATTCGAATTCCAAGCTCAAAGCTCAATCGCTTCCGATCTACACTTGAGAACAAAATTATTTCCAAATCAGAGATTGACTGCAAGGGGCGTTTACCAAACCTTTCACTTTCTGAAGAAAGATGAATCCGGAGGCTACCTGACCCGTATGCAGGCTCTGTCCGAGGAAATAAGTTTGCAATCACCGTAATAGATCTCGACAATTAAATCGCTCCGATACCATGTAGAAATTAGCTGAATAAATCACTTATTCAATGGAGATTAACCCGATTACACATCAATTTCGAATTGCATGCATAACACATAACCTCTTCTACAATTAATTGTCACATGCGGAAAGAATAGAAGCGATCGCACATCAAATCATCACACACATTAACACAGTATTTATGGGGAAAGCTTATAGCTGAAAACCCCGCAGCTATTGTGTATATTATAATGGAGAAAACATGTAACAAACTCAATACAATACTCCTCACAAGTACTCAGTACTATCTCATAAAGTTACACACAAACTAGCTTGGTTTTGAACAAGTCACAGGTTCAAAACACATCCACTAATTGCCTGCCTCTATTGTGCAATCAAGGCTGGTCTAATGAGAGATCCAAGGTTCGAATCTCCTTGGCTTGACAGCGCAATCATCATGGGAAATTTCCTCCAAGTGTGGTGCAAATCTCATGCACAACTAATGTCACAACTGATAGCTATCTCAACCCTTTCATCTACCTCTTTCACTGGTCTCCACTGAAATGTCCATGCACTGTAGTGAAACGATGTGTTCTTGAGTTGAATAATGAGTTAATAATTAGTGAATTAAATAATATTTAATTCACTCCACTCATTACTAGTTGATTAGCTAGTTAAACTAATCACAACTAGTTCAACTAAGTTAAACCGAACACAACTCCACCAACTGTCTCATCAACTCCACCAAACTTTTGCCACTGAAGTCCTAACCGAAGTCAACCATGCATGAGCTCACCAAACCTCTAGGAATAGCGTAATTCCTCTGTCAGATGCATGAGCCACTTCTGTAGCTCGAACTGAAGTGCTCCAAGAGAGTAAACTGAAGTTTAGAGTCCAAATATTATTAAGCGTAAATAATATTTGACTTCCCTATTTTTAGGATAGGCAGTCTAAAAATAGAATTTGACCTAAATGTCTAAAAATAGAGGTCCATCTATTTTTACCAACATGACCAATACTCCAAGAATAACATACTGCAACCCCTGGACCATGCTCCATATGTCTAAAAATAGACATAGTCTAAAAATAGACTTTGCGCCAGAATTTGCCTACGGGCCCACTTAGTGAAGGCGACTTCATTTCACTAAGCTCCATCATCTTGTTGCATTTTCAACACTTGATTCGCGTCTTGCAAACATGATTCCTCGCCCAATAATGATTCTTCATGTGCCTGAGCATGTTATTTTCCTTGTTGGCCTTCTTTAACAGATTCTCCAGATGAATATTGACCCTCTCAAGCCAAGTCTCTCGATCAGCCTCAATCTCTCGCTCAATGGACGTCATCTCGGTTTGGCTTCTTTGGGCAGCTTGTCATTTTTCTTTCATGTTTTTGAGCTCCATGAATGAATGGGACTGATGAGGGGAGGGTTTGATGATAGTTGTAGGATTTTAGGTAATGAAAGGGTTTAGGGGATGATATCTAGGGTTTGGGATGGAAATTAGTGTTTGGGGATATTTAACTAGGATTTGGGACAGTGGGATTAGGGATTTAGGGTTGGTTGATTAGGTATATGGGAATTAAGGAATGAGTGGATGAAATGTAACGAAAGGAAAAAAAATGAAGGAATAAAGGAGTGAGGGAGTGAGAGATATCTAGGAGTGGAATTGGCAGATGCAATTTTCAAACCCTATGCAACTGCTTTTGGCAAGAAATGTAAAGAGGTAGGGTTTTGATTTTTTCTCATTAAGTCACCATAAGCACCAAGAGAAATTCATTCATTGGTCATGGAGGGATATTAACTTACTTGGGAAATGAAGTATTTAGCAATTTGAGAGCTTTGGTGGAATATTTGAATGGATTTCAGGCTTTTTAGCCCAATGCGCCGCGCCATCTCAATGCGTCACGCCAGTTCATTTTTTACACTGCAGAGGGCTGCCCAATGCGTCGTGCCATCTCTATGTGCCGCGCCTTTTGAAGGAGACTTTTGGAGACCTTCCTGGTTTCCAAATTGGGTGCAGGATAGCTCATTGGAAATATTATTGAGTCTAATTTCCAACCCAACTATAATTTTTCAATTTGGAGTTCATTTTCCCTATAAAAAATGAAATCTCCCAAGACTGGTCAAAATGTGAAAAATGAGGCTGCCTCAAGGCAGAGTGCTGTTGTAGTCAACTTTTGAAGGTCTTCCTCAACTCCAAATTGAGCTCATGGTAGCTCATTAGAAATATCTTTGTGTCCAGCTATCATTTGACTCATCAAGAAAGTCATTTGGCCAACCAAGCTAGGAGAAAGCTTGATTTTCCCAAGGTCACTTCAGAGGTGCATCAATTCTCGTGAGACAACTATATTTTTGACATTTCTATAAAACCATGACACCTGTGTAAAAAATGAAGGATTTATTTCTTCCTTGGACTATTTTGGACAAAAACCTCTCTCATTTTTCCCAAATTCATCTTTTATTGCTCAGAAATATCATTGGAGTAAAACCTATCCCGATGTGTGGAACAAGGGATTTGTCGAAATGAAGCGAAATAAAGGGGATAAGGGGCTTCTAATTTCTTGAGAAAATTTTGGGAAGTAGGGAGGGATGTTAGGAGGTAGGGGAAAGTGGAATTTCAGATATTGAGTGAGGGGAAGGGGTCCAAAAGGGAAAAACACAGGCCTAGCCTAGAAAATTGCCAAGTTGTAGCAAGAAACTAGGGTTTGTGAGAAAATGAGGAATTTGGGGGATCTCAGTGATGGGAAGTGTTTAATAAGGTACATTAAGGATAGGGGAAGGTGTATGAACATCAGGATACAAGTTTTGATGATGAGTTGACCATCCAAGAGAAATTACCTTCAAAACCCTAGGAGAGGGAAATGAACCTTACCAAGGCACAACTGAAGCATGAACAAGGTGTAAAATGACCCATTGGAACCTGACATGATGATGAAAACCCTATGAATGATGGTACACTCAGCTGAATGGTGACATGGACCGACATTTGGACAACTTTGACAAGAGTGAAAACAAACCCTAGACCTAATACCTAGTGACCAAATTTTACTTGAAGACTCACTGAAATGACAAAATTTGACCTTGACACCTTAAAATCACCTTGTAAGAGCATGTTTGATCACTAGAGGAAGGTTGCAAAGACTGACACTAACAGATGGGATATTGGCACAAGTGACACCTATTCTTGTTGACATGGATGTTGTCCCAACATAGTAAGTACATTAGGCACTAGTATGCTACTAGTCAGTGGCTCAACAGATAAGTGTTTAAAAAAAAACTGGATTATGATTCTTTGATTGTAGTCACATTTGAAGTAATGTTGAATGTTTTACTAAACACATGACACGAATATGTGCTTACGATATTTTAGGAGAGAATCATTATGTTTAAGACAATGGTACTGACATGATGTGTCGTGAGACAAAAAATATGCATAGGAGGGTAATGGGGAAAGGGTGTTGTTAGGGTCTTATGTTTAGGAATCTTGTTCATGTTTGTCTTTATATTTTTTTAGGGTCAATTTGTAAATTTTACATGACGATCTGACTATTATTGTTGAAAGAGGTCTAGATTTAGATTAAATGTCATATAAAGTTGTCTATTTTGCTAAAGGTCAAAATGTCTAAAGTCATGAGGTTTACTTATTAAATGGTAATCATAGGAAATTTTTGGTCACCGTGGAAAGAGTACAAAGATCATATCAAAAAAATCCTTGGTTATTATGAGTTAGTCACCATCCTTGGTCATCATAAGTGGGTCACCTAAGTTTAGAGGTCAACACTACATCAAAGTAATCATGATACGGATTAGGAACATATTAGGAGGATTTGTTGAGTCAGATTAAATGCCAATTCAATGATAGGTCATGATATTAGCGGGAATATAATGGTCAAAAGGATAGTCTTTGGTTTTTCCCTAAGCAATGTGTTTTCCAAGAGGTGTTGCGCATTCATAATTTCCATTGCCAAATCATGATTAATGTTATCATTTATGCTCTTGGACGTTTTGCAAGATTATTAGAAATTTTCTCTTCATTCCACATCACTCAATTCTTCTTCATTTCCAACTAAAGCCATGATATGCTCGCTTTGGTCCTTGCGAAAGGGAGGTAGGGGCATTGTGAATACACACAGCGCTACAATTCTCGCATATTGGTGATTGACCTTCCTTTACAAGTGTAAATCCAAGCCTATCTTTGTTCCCCAGTCTTGGATGAATCCGTAAATTGCATGTAGGTGCTATAAAAAACCATAGAAATCTTGAAAAAGAGATAAATCCATCGTTTCTATCATTTTTGAAATTGCTGCATTTCTGCCTGTTGTGTTGCATTTTATCATGGTCATTAAGATTCCATAGAATGCCTATTATTTTGTTTCTGTCACTACCAAGTAAATATTTCCTTTGTTTAGTCCCCTTGTGAAATGTATGTCATGGTTTTAAAATTGAATTTAAGCCTCTTAACTTAAGTTTTTGTGCTTAAAGGTGTTAGAAATTCCAAATTCTTTGAGCATTGCATTTTTATTAAAGTGTTGCAACTACCCCATTAGTTTTCTCTGCCAGCTACTAAAATTTGTGAGTTTTTTAGGGTTTTCTTGAGAAATTCTTCATTGTTTAAGTCTTTTGTGTAATTATTTTTGTCTCTTAAGTCATCATCAAAAGTTTAAAATATCATAACTCCTCCACTGTTACACCAAAAAAAATTCTTAAAACCCTAATCTATTCATTGTTGTAAAATCAAAATCATGTCAACTCCAGAAGACAAGAAGTACAAGGGATGGGACATTGTTCAATTTGAGCCACACGATGTCACATTTATCAATGCATAGCCAACCATCAGAATGGATTTTGAGTAGGTGGGGTGTATGAGGTTTTGCAAAAAGATTCAGGGGTACCATATACAATTTACTAAGGATTTTTGCCAAGGGTTTTGATGGTTTGCAAGCAAAGGTGGGAACACTTAATTTTTTAGTCATAGCCAAATCAATAGTTGATGCCACTGAGATCCCTTTGAATGGTGAGGAAGGGTTTAAGGGTATGGAATTTGATTTGGTTCATTAAAAGTATTTCTTAAACTGAAATAATAGAAAGAGTATGGGTTTGTTGTTCTGAGAAGATATCTACAAGACCACCATAGTAAACTGTTGGAAGTGATTCAAGGGTATTTCACATGTGAAGGGAGGTTCAATAAAGTTTATCACTATCATATTATGCTCCTAATGCATTTTACAAGCAGAAAACCAATGAACCTTCCTGATTATTTATTTATGAGTCCTTGCAAAATGGCTGACACAATTCAAACAAAGGGGAACCGAATTGAATCTAGTTTGTTTCATTTTTCATTGACTAAAATGTTGGTGATAAAGGAGATTGAAAAGAAGGAGTAATGGCAGGACTTTTTGGTTTCTTAAGGGTGGATAGCACAATATTATAATAGCTATAGGACTGAGAAATATACCCCATCAATTGTAATCAAATAGGCCTCACTTGCAGTAGCTAGTTTAGTCAAAAATATTTCGACTAAGGCCAAATCAGTTGATAAAATAAGTGCCAAGAAGCTTCACTTCTCACCTGAAGTAGAAACAATGGCTAGGGTACCTAGAACAAGAGCTTCATCCAAGATATTTCTTGTATATCCAACACCAACACATGTTCAAGTTGTTGAATTTGAAAGTACACATAAAGAAGCAGAATTTGATGAAAGGGACCAGAGTATTAAATATTTGGAATACCAGTTAGACAAGGCTCCTCCGAAAATAACATATTTGTAGCAAGAAAATATAGAACTTAGGAAGAAAATATCACAAGAACCTACTCAGCCCAGTGAAGGAGAACCATCGAGGAAGAAATTAGTACATGTTGTTAAAGGCAAAAGGAAACACATCATATATGTTTAAGAGGTAAAAGAGATAGTTGAGCATTCAAGGAGACCTAGAACTAGGTATATTGCCAAGATGCAAATGAAAATACATGAGACTATTCAGCCAGAACGTAGAGTGGTTTTTTATGAGCAAAAAGAGTTTGAAAAATTACTGGAACAACTTGAAAGAGTTCAATAGCAAGTATATTAGCTTGCAAAAAAGGATCATTAGGATAAATTGAGTTTGTTTAAGAAAATACAAGTTGTTGAATCTGTCCTTAAAAATGCCATGTATAATTTAAAGTGGATCCTGTCTCTGCATAGGCAGGTGAAAAATTTATATACACAGAATTTGGTATTGAAAAGAAGACCAATATTGGTAAATCAGAAGCTCACTAAGGCCAAGTAATCTGGAAGAAAGAGGAAGAGGGGCAAGTTGGATATACTCGCTGAGGCTATTATAAAGATAAATATTAATCAAGAGGATGCCACTCAACTCTAAAGTTTTATCTTTTTGGTAAAGAAATCAATATTTAGTCAGTTTTGGTGGAGCTTGAAAAAACACAACAAGGACTTGTTGCACTTTTTATATAGTCTTTGATGCTAATGGGATAGTGAAATTTTGAATTTTTTATTGTCATGTGGAGAGTTATATGAATGTCACAACACTTACATTGATGCCTCCAACACTTTCTATCAGAAGAAATCCATCATATTTTCATAATTTTTAAGGCATTGCGAAAGGTGCTAGTTTTGCTGTGAAAGTGGGGATTATTCAATAAGGAGGTCTGCAAGCACTATGAATCCTATCTCGAAGTTTAAATACCATCACAAACACATTTTAAAGACAATAATTTTCTCCATTTTGTCAGAGGAGGGCTTCAACCATACAAAACATTGAGGGCTTCCTCAACTTGCTCTGAAACTTGCTGATGTGCTGTGAAATGAGACAGTCAGCACCATTTGACTTCATATTTCAAATTTTTAGTTTATAGAAGTAGTTTGGATCATGTTAATAGGTGGCATATTGTCTAAGGAGGTGTATTTAATGATTATTTGTAAATATTCCAAGTTGGTGAATTTTTTATGCATGGATTGGTTGTAAGTAAAAGCACTCATAGTTTTAAGTATGTGAACTAAGATTTTTATGTATCTAGTTAGAAGTTTGTTTTTTTCAATAATTTCGACCACCTAGAGTGGGAGATCAAACCTTGTGATGTAAATTAAGATGAAAAACAGAGTAAATGGGTTTTGTTGATCATATTAGAGAGAAACAAACTTTTGTGAACTGTATTTTCTAAAAAGTTTTCCTGTGAATGAATGAAAGACAAAAGGTGATTTGAGGGGATTCATGTGTCAGATCTTGATGATGCTTGCTTGGAAAAACAATATGTTTAAATCATAATTCATCTTAATGGTGCTTTGATTTAGTTTTTCCAAGTGATCTATGTTTTCCTCTTAAAGAAACATTTAGAATTCATCTATAGTTTTGATGCTCTATGTGTTTTCTTCCACCTTCTTACACTCACCCTCCTACAAGGATTTAGCTTGATTTCATCACCAAGACTGCCTACCTTGTCCCTGTGTAGAAACACTTTCTTTCTTTATCATATCACCGGACATAAAAAAATACAAATTTGACATGAATCCATGCCCAATGGATATGTATCTTTTCTCATCAATAAACCTTTGAAAATTAGACTTTATTTAACATTTTTCCTAGCCTAATATCAGTGATCCGAATGGAAAGTGGACTACACCCATGGTATTCAGCCACCCATGGTGTTGATCCGTCCATTACATTGTAAGTGTCATTTATCCATGGTATTCATTCACCCATGCTATCTATCCACCCATGGTATTCATCCACACATGGAATTTACCCATGGTACTTATCCACCCATGGTATTGTAAGTGACATATACCCATGGTATTCATTCACCTATGGTATTTACCCACCCATGAAATTTACCTATGGTATTGTAACTAAAAAATACTATAAGTAACAAGTTGCATTTTGTAAAAGGACAGATTGTCCACCACAATGTAGCTTTTCCAATAATCCTTTCTTTTAATAAAAAATTTATTTGTATTTTTATTTATGATGTGTTCTCTCCTTTTTCTGGCATTCTAATTTTTCAGATCTTGGGGGCCTACCCCCAAGATCCATTTCATTTTTTTATATCTTGGGGTCTCCACCCAAGATCCGGATAATTGGTATCAAATTCTTGTTGCTCTCCATATGAATGCGGTTTTGCAACAAATTTTGGTTTCAATTTTTTTTAGAAAAATTTAGTAAGCTTCATTCAAGTGCCACAACCTCCAAAGAGCACTTTCTTGGGCCAAGTGGGAATAAGTTTTATTTTTATTTTCATTTTTTTGCAGGAATTTTTATTGGACGACGAGTTTGTAGATCATATATGAAAATTTTGGTGAAAAATATACAAAAAAAAATAACAAATCTAGATTCCTTGTGGAAAAATACCCAAATTAAAAAAAAAAAATGACCAAATCAGAGTCCGGATGAGGGAGATATCGTTGATTTAAAATCAACAATGTTGCAAAAAAAATTTCTGAAGACAACTCATAGACAATGGATCTCCTATCATTTTTTGCAGTATTTTAGGTAACTAATTGTAGATCTGAGCTCCTCTTGAAAATTCACCCAATTTCAAAAAAACATCTGGTTGAATCGACGTTCAGATGAGCGAGATATTGCTGATTTAAAATTAGCTATATTTTCATAATGTTTATGATAGTGGGACAATTGTAGTGTGAATATGGGTTTCCAGAGTGTCCAGATAGGGATTTCAATCACATAGGAAGATGCAGAATGATCATTCTATTTCCAACAATAGGTTATAATAAAGGTTTTGAGTTATATTGAACAAATTATCCCTATTTTAAATTATATTTTAGATCTGGAGCAACATTTAGAGCGGGTTCCCTTTGGAGACGTGCCCTCCCACCCCACTTTAGTAGGCACCTCCTTCACATTCATCAGTTTTAGCATAGAAACATCTGACTTGGGTTCTTTGGGTACGTGCCCTCCCACACTAGGCTATGTAGGCTCCTTCTACTTCATCAACAGTTAACATGATGGTTATGGGTCAATGACACAAAATTCTTTGTCATCAAAGTCCATTGCTAGGTCACACACTGTTAGTATCATAGTTGGTCACAAGCATTACATGGTATCTCTATCCTCAGATCTTCATTTTTCATTGCTCTAGGTCATCCACAAACCCACACTTCATCAAATTCCATTTGCTAGGCCACACATTGTTAGCATCATAGTTGGTAAGAAGCATTATAGGGTATCTCTATCCTCATATCTTCATTTTTCATGGTTATGGGTCATCCAAAAACCCAAATTTCATCAAATTCCATTTACTAGGATGTACACTGTCAGTATCACAGTTGGTCATAAGAATTACAGGGCATCTCTATCCTTCGATCTTTGTTCAACATGGTTATGGTTTAACCACACAAAACCCTTCTCTTCAGTGGCTTTTCATATTCAACAAAGGCTTCTTAGGACATAACTTCACGCAATGGAGACTATTTATTCTTAAGGAGGGAGGAATTATCCGAATGGAAAGTGGCTTACACCCATGGTATTCATCCACCAATGACATTTATCCGCCCATGGTATTGTAAGTGGCATCTATCCATGGTATCCATTCACCCATGCTATGTATCTAGCCATGGTATTCATCCACACATGGAATTTACCCATGGTATTCATCATCCATAGTATTATAAGTGACATCTATCCATGGTATTCATTCAACTATGGTATTTAGACGCCCATGATATTTACCTGTGGTATTGTAACTAAAAAATACTAGAAGTAATAAGTTTCATTTCGTAAAAGGAAAAATTTTCCACCACAATGTATCTTTTCCAGTTATTCTATGTTTTAATAAAAAATTTCTTTGTGGTTTTATTTACGGTGTGTTCTCTCCTTTTTTTGGCATTCTAATTTTGCAGATCTTAGGGGCCTCCCCCCCAAGATCCATTTCATTTTTTTATATCTTGGGGGACTCCACCCAAGATCTAGATTAATCAGATTAGTTGAGAAACCTGAGTGAGAGAGCCCACTCCAAGGCTATAAGGGATATGTTCTGGCCTAAAGTGGTTTATGGTTACCTCTGAGATTTCTCTCTTCATCCTAGGGAAATTTACGGAGTGTTAGCATTCTAGCATTATTTCCAAGGAGCGAAAGCTAAAGTCTCCCTGGTAAAACCTTGATTTTAAAAGCTTAATCCTAGTTCATATGGGTGATAATGAGCTAGGGATCATTAGGCTGAAAATTTCACCTATAATTTGTCTTTAGCCATAGTTGTGATCAATTTTCTTGGAAATATGGCTTCTAGAAAGATCCATACAAGATCACATCCAAAACCTGATCTCCTTGAAGTTGTAAATGATCTTGAGAAAATTCTTAGAAATAAGAATTTTGAAGAAGGTGACGCAAGTAACAATCCTTTACAGAGATCTTACACCCTTCTTTAAATTATTGTAACAGTTGAAGATATCAAATTTGATATGACATTTGAGCATATTATTTTTAGATCAAAATATGAATCTTTTGTGTTTTAGATAGTCATTGATGAATCTAAAATAAAACCATATATCCCAACACAAAAAAATGGCAGTTCAATGTTTGATAAAGACATTTTACAATAATTTTATAAACTTGAGCACTTGGTCAATCAACTACACAAGGATGCTTAGAAATCATCAATATTTCAGTTGATTGTTCTTGCATATTTTTTCCCTCATTTAATTTTCCTGTGAGCACTTCAAATCGTTCTTTTCCTATTACATTTGTTGCCTATACTCCTCCCTTTACACCAACTTAGCATATCATAGTTTCACCACCTCTGCCACCCTCATCATCAAGAACAAAAGTAAGTACATCTGCCTCTTAGACCACAATCATGGCATCTCGTTATGCCCCACTAATATTGTAGACACCACTGAATTCTATGCCACAGAATTATGGGGAGCACATACGTCAATTTGATGGAACTGGACTCGGTACAACAAAACAACACATAGACAAAATGAATGACTTTGTAGACCTTGAATAAGTTGATCATGATGATGTTAAGGTAAGGCTATTTTCTCAAAGCTTGGCTAGTGAAGTTAAAAATGGTACAGAGGCTTGGCGATAGGAAATATTGTTGATATTTAACATTTTCATCAATTTTTCCTAACTCAATGGGAGGTAGAAAAGAACCCTCTTCAAATTCTAGCAGAATATGAAAACTTGAAGAGAGCTCTGGGAGAATCAGTCCAAGATTACTCAAATGGATTCAATAATGTTTATAATTCTATCCCAATAGAAATAGATTCTCCACCAGGTTTTGCCTTACTTCGTTATCGAGATGGGTTCGATGTTTACATGGCCTACCAACTAAGAGAAAGAAGCCAAACTACCCTGGAGGACATGAAAAATAATGTTGTCAGTGTAAAAGAAAAATTGTTGGCCAAGAAAGCCAAGATGAAGTCTAAAAAGAGGGTGACAATTAAGGAGGAACCTTCTACATCAATAGATAATAAGTTGGAAACTTTTGTGAAAACCATGGATAATATTATGGAGAAAATATTGATGACATAAATAGATGTTGCAAGAAAACCAGAGTGAGGTCCTCAAATAAAAAATCCTAATTTTAGAAGACAACAAATTCAAATTAAGCAAAGGGACAAAAGAAATCTAGCAGACCAACAACAAATTAGACCTCCTTTTCAAGAGAACTATGCAAAAGAAGAGCAAGAAGGAGCAGAGGAACAAAAATAGGATCATATTAATCTCTTTGGTGAGGGAGAAGTAGATAATATTTTATTGACAAAGGAAGAACATGATTTGTTATTACAATCACAAAAATATGTCATGCCTGCATAATCAAAAGACTACAAAAAAGGTTATCACAATTCTATAATGGAAGTCTACAAACAATATAATTTGAGGAATAGGAAAATCCCAATAAATCCTCCTTAACATGTCAATGTTGATATACCTTCTACTAGTCAGACAAAGGCCAATCCTCCCAAAGAAATTCCTCAAAAGCAAGATACAATTGTTAATAAGGTAGAAAGGATTCAATCATGTTTTAGTCTTGAAAATGAGATATCAAAGATTAAAATTTATGTTCCATTAGTTTAATTGATGAAGAATACTGCATATACGAGTCAAATTTTAAAGGAACTAAAGGTGGGAGAAGTGTCAGACACTTTCAATTTAAATGATGATCACCCGTACTTGCTTTTTGGTCCAGAAGTTGAAGATGCTCACATGAAGGTAATGTGCCACCATTCTATGTCAGCCTTAATATACATGATTTGATATTGCATAATGCCATGTTAGACTAGAGTGATTCACACAGCTTAATGCCTAAAGTGATCATTGACAAGTTTGGTTTGGTCACTCTCACACAAATTCTAGCCAATATTGTAGTTATGGATTTGGTTGTTGTTGAAATCCCATTGAAGTATGGAATGATATTATCGAGATCTTGGGGTGCAAAATTGAAGGGCTCTCTGTAGATGGATATGTCATATGACACTATCCCGATGTTTGGATAGTCAATGAAGTTGTATAGGGAAAATCTCATGAGGTACATGGTAATAAGTCAAGAAAAACCATATAATTATCTTGTTTATTATGTACATTCAGATATGGATTCATTCATCCTATACAATGATATATGTTTGGAAGAATATGCTCAAAACAAGGACAAAAAATAACAAAAAAATGAAGGTAAAATGCTAGAAGAAAAATTGGAACTTGATGATGATGAAGAAGGCATGTGGAATATGGAATTTTATGGAGCATTTAGTAAGGAAGGGGCTGGAGTTGGTTTCTATATTATGAGACCGAAATTACGCAAGTCAAAGACCTATTCTTACAAAATTTCTTTCGAATGTACCAACAATGTTGTTGAATACAAGGCACTAATTTTGGGGCTACAAATGTTGAAAAGGTCAGAATCAAAAATGATTTCAGTCCATGGAGATTCATAATTGATCATTAAACAAATTAAATGTGAGTATTCAACCAAGTAACATAGAATGCGGGCATATAGACATGTTGTTTTATGTTTTCTGCAATGTTGTCCAAAATAAATTTTATCCCTGATTCCTAGAGATCATAATGTAATTGATGATGTGTTGGCCACCTCAACAAGTAAATTTAATATGCCTATTTATCCACACAATAAGTATGAGATTTAGGTTAAAAAAATGCCAGCTTTCTCGGAAAATATAAGGTATTGGCAAGATTTTGACAATGATAAACAACTACAAAAAATTTTGCAATTGAAAGGAGAAGTTTTAAATATGCACATTGATGAAGGAAATAGTTTTGATGATGATGAAGAGGAATTTTACATAAATCAAACCAGGGAGAATCCTGACAGACATGAATTAGACCTCGAAATTTTATAGCTGAAATATAATGTGATTCTGAGAGGCTTAGTCCCACTGGACGGATTTTTTTATTTCAATGATGTGGCTCATAAGCCTAAAGTACTACCTACTGATACTAAGGTGGAATATTGTAACATAGGGACTGAAGAAAAACCTAAAATTATGAAACTTTATAAATCTTTAGTTCCCGAAGAAAATAAAATATATATTGATCCAATGAAGGAGTATTTTGATGTATTTGCATGGGGGTACAAGGAATTAAAGGCCTATGATAAAATTATTATTCAGCACACCATTCCTATTATGGAATATTGGATACATCTCAAGAAGAATCCGAGGAGATTCAATAATGGTTTTTTCCCCTCATTGAAAAAGAGGTGAGAAAACTATTTTGATGCAAAGATTATTGTTCCTTTAAGATTTTCTAAATGGCTGTCAAACTTAGTCCCAGAAAGGAAGAGGTTGGGAGAGATAATATTGTGTGTCAATTTTAGAAAACCTAATAAGGTATACCTCAAATATAATTACCCCTTGAAAAAATGGATCACATATTGCAGCGGGTAATTGGTTCTAGGAGGATTTCATTAATTGATGGTTTTTTTGGGTACACCCAGATTTTAGTACATCTGGAAGATCAGGACAAAAAAAAATTCACTACACCATGGGGGACATGCATGTATGTAAAAATTATTTTCACACTTATGAATGCAGGGACAACATTTTAGAGGGCAGGGACAAAATTTCAGAGGGCCATGGACATTGCTTTTACAGATGAAAATTACATGGAATATGGTATCTATTTGAACCCAAAGAAGTCCCTCTTTGGAATGGAAGAATGTAAGTTTTTGGGTCACATAATTTCAAAGGATGGCGTTAGAGTTGACCCAAGCATAATTGGGTAAATCCAAAAGATTGACATCCCAAGGAATAAAAAGGAAGTGCGGTCTTTTCTTGGGAGAATTAATTTTATGAGGCAGTTTATTCGAAATCTTGTTGAAATAATAAGTGCCATGACAAATATGTTAAGAAAATACAGTGAAAATAAATGGAATATTGAAGCAAAGAGGACATTCAATTAGGTAAAGTAAGCCTTAACTCATGCTCCTATTTTGGCTAGTCATTACTACACAAAAGATTTCGTCATTTTCTACTTTTCTTAAGAGCACATTATTACACCAATATTGATCGTGAGCACCCTATACTAAAAATTCCATAGGGTGTTGTAGGGGTTTAAGAGATGTTTCTCTAAAATGTAACATAATGTAAAAGTTTGCATTGGTGAAGGAATTAAAGGATTTCAAGGTGTACATATTGCATTCTCACATAATTGCCTTTGTTCCTAATGTTGTAGTAAATGAGATTCTCACTCAAATCGATGAAGAAGGAAAGAAAGGTAAGTGGATGGAAGTCATTTTGGAATACGATGTTGAAACTAAGCCCACTAAACTAATAAAGGTACATGGGCTAGCTAAAATGATGTAGGAGTCAAATTTGCATGAATTAGATATTAGTTTCATTGCTTATCATACAAGACACAATGATGAGGAAGTGGTTCAATAGGTGTCAGAAAGGTTCATCTCTTCCCCCTGGTACACATATATCATTTATGTTTTGCAGCACCTACAAGCTCCACTTGGTTTAACAAAAACAAAAGAAAGGTTTCTTCAATTGAAATTTGTCAAATTTTTCATTCTAGATCAGTCCTTATATTGGGAAGATGTAGGAGGTATATTGTTGAAATGTTTTTTGGAAAATGAGGAAAATAAAATAATGGAGGAGTTCCATAAAGGTGACTGTGGATGGCATCTTTTCTGGAAAACCACAACCAATAAAATTTTGAGAGTTGGATTATATTGGCCTAAGTTGTTCACTAATGTTCACAAAAGGGTTTCTAGTTGTCATGAGTATCAGATATTTGAAGGGAAGAAGAAACTTTTACCTTTACCCCTGAAACCTATTTCAGTGGAGGTTCATTTTTAGTAGTGAAAATTATACTTCATCGGGGATATTCATCCAATTTCATAAACTCAACACAAATGGTTCTTAATAGCTACGTATTATTTCACTAAATGGATAGAATAAATTCCAACTAGGCAGGCCATAGATTCAGTTATTATCCAATTCCTGGAAGGTAACATTCTTTCTAGATTCATTTGTCCTTATAAGATTATAATTGATAATGTTGTTGCATTTAAATCTAAAATAATGATTGATTTATTCCATAGATATAATATTGTACTTACACATTCTACTGCCTATTAACTTCAAGGAAATGGATTGGCATAGTAATCTAATGAGATCTTAGTCAATAATATCATAAAGAAGTTGTTGCAGGAGAACAAAAATACTTGGCATAAGAAGTTAATCAAGGATTTATGGACTGATAGGGTAAGTACCAAGAAATCAATTGGGGAATCTCCTTTCTAATTGGGTTATGGAGTTGATGTTATTTTTCCTACTTCCTTAAGGGTTCCAGTATTAAAATTATAGCAGGAAACAGAAGTAGAACCAAATGACATGCAAAGGAGAATTAATCAAATGATACAATTGCAACATACTAGAGAGGAGGTCTATAATAAAATTCAAATGACCCAGTACAAGATAAAAAAGATTCATGATAAAAGGATAAAGGCTGATGATTTTTCAGATTGATGACCTTGTGTTGAAATCGGGTGCTAGAAATGAAGAAAATGGAAAACATGGAAAATCTAACAGTTTGTGGAAGGGACCTTAAAAAATTGCAACTTTTCATAAAAACAATGTCTATCTGTTGAAAGACCTGACAGACGAACTACTTGCCGGAGAACCTGTTAATGGCAGGATAAACAAGCACTATATCACTTGAGTTCAGCTGGTTTGAACACATCATAGTACATACCATTTTAATTTTCAGTACTACAGGTATGGGTGGTTGCCATTGTTGGACACAATACCCCTCGAAGAAAGTTAGAGAAAGACTTCGCAGATCAAGGAGCGGAGCGTGCAACACAAAGTAAATTTTCAATCTTAGGGGCTTTGGGGTGGGTCAAAGCCCCTTATTTTGTAAAGGGATGGGAATATTTTGGTGAACTTTGAACTCTTCCTATGGTTTCCAAACCATGGTATTGTAACGTAAAATACTATATAAGGAGTCTAGGCTAGATCTCGAAGATAAGATTTGATGGAGAATTGAGGAGATGCGCTTGGATGTAACATTGTTTTGAGTCTGAGTCTGTGGGTTTTGGGTTTGAGGAAAGGCTACTACAGCTGAGTGTGTGGAGACCTTAGGAAATCTGCAGCTAAGTGTGCAAACTGATGCAGCTGAGTGCGCAGGGTGGAATTGATTCTATAAGAAAGTTATGAGCATTAATGAAATACTTTTGAATAAATATTATTTTTTTGAGTTGATGTGTTTATTTTCCTGTAGTTTATGTTATCTGTGCTAAGAAAGGTTTTTGATCTATAATTGCATAACAAAGTTCCGTTTATGGTTGTTTACATTGTTTTATGCTTGAATAAGTAAGATCACACAGTCTACAAGTTAGTTGAATAAATGTATTGAAAATTGAAGATATAGTTGATAGATCTATTCTTTGAAGCTCTACCCAGTATATAAAGAAAGCAAAGCCCTAAAGCCACAATCCACTACCCCTCTGGATGCAGAAACTTGGTTCTAACATCCCCTATATTGCTTCGGCTGAGACTTCAATCTACGCAAGCAGATCATTACTGAAAGGGCCGGTAATAGTGAGTTTTGTTGGTTCCCGCAACCACATTGAACCTGGGTCTAGGCCCCATTAAGCCAACGACCATAAAATATTGAAGCCCAAAGTGAAGACCCTAAGTTTACGATGAGATGCTACCAGATGTAATAAAAATTCACAGCCAGTCAAGCCAATCTTAATTGGTTGAGAGTCAATAAAGCGTCTAATGGATAAGGCTACTAATATACAGTGTTCTTGGCACCCCACAAGGAGGATTCCATCTCCATTGGAGCCTATGTTAGGGTCCTATGTTTAGGAATCTTGGTCATGTTAGTATTTTTATTTTTCTAAGGGCAATTTGTAAATATTAGTCATGATGACCTGACTATTATTGTTGAAAGAGGTCTAGATTTAGATTAAATATCATATAAAGTTGTTTGTTTTTCTAAAGGTACAAATGTATAAAGTCATGAGGTTCCTTATTAAAGGGTAATCATAGGAAAGTTTTGGTCACCATGGAAAGAGTAAAAGGATCATCTCATAAAAATAATTGGTTATTATCAGTAAATCACCATCCTTGGTCATCATAAGTCAGTCACCTAATTTTAGAGGTAAACTCCACATCAAAGTAATCATGAGATCGATTAGGCACAAATTTGGAGGCTTTGTTGACTCAATTTGAATGTCATTTCAATGACAGGTCATGTTCTAAGAGTGAAGATAACAATCAAAAGGACGGTCCTTCGTTTTTCCCCAAGCGTTGCATTTTCCAAGAGATGTTGCGCATTCATAATTTCCATTTCCAAATCACAATTATCGTTATCATTTCCACTCTTGGTCGTTTTCAAGATTATTTGAACTTTTATATGCATTCCACAGTGCTCCATTATTCTTCATTTCCATCAAAATTTGTGGTTTTCTCACGTTATTCACTGTGAAAGGGAGGCAGGGGTGATGCGAATCCACACAACGCTGCATTTATCATATACTGGTGATCGACCCTCCTTCACATGTGAAAATACGAGCCTATATTTGTTCCTTAGTCCTCGATGAATCCCTAAATTTCATGCAGGAGCTATAAAAAACCATAGAAACCCTGCAAAAGAGATAAATTTATCGTAACTGCCTTTTTTGAAATCGTTGTGTTTCTTCCTATTGCGTCGTGTTTTATCCTAGTCGCTGTGATTCCACACAGTGCCTATTATTTAGCTTTTGTCGCTGCCAAGTCCACGTTTTCCTTTATGTAGTCTCCTCATGAAAATCCAAATTATTTAAGCATTGCATTTTTCATAAAGTGCTACGACTATCCCATTAGTTTTCTCTGTGAGCAGTTGAAAATTTGCGAGTTTTTTAGGGTTTCTTGAGAAAGTCTGCATTGTTTAAGTATTTTGTGTAATTTTTTTTGTCTCTTAAGTCATCATTAGAAGTTTAAAACATCATAACTCCTCCATTGTTTAAGAAAAAAAATTTCTTAAAACCCTAATCTATTCATTACTACAAAATCAAAAACATTTCAGCCCTAGAAAACAAGAAGCACAAGGGAGGGGCCATTGTTCTATTTGAGCCATGTCACAATTATCAATGCAGACCCGACCATCAAAATGGATTTTGAGCAGATGGGGTGTATGAGGTTTTGTGAAAGTATTCAAGGGTACCATCTACAATTGACTAAGGAGTTTGTCAAGGGTTTTGATGGTTTGAAAGAAAATGTGGGAACACTTACTTTTCAAGTCACACCAAAATCAATAGCTAATTCCACTGACATCCCTTTCAATGGTGAGGAATATATTAAGGGTATGGAATTTTATTTGGTTCATTTTAAAGACTTTCTCAAACCAAAATACCAGAAATGGTATGGGTCTGTTGTTCCAAGAAGCTATCTACAATACCACCATAGTAAACTGTTGGAGGTGATTCACATGTATTTCACATGTGAAGGGAGGTTTAGTAAAGTTTATCAATATCATATTAGGCTCCTAATTCATTTTACAAGTATAAAAACTTTGAACCTTCCTTACTATTTATTTAGGAGTCTTTGCAAAATGGATGGAAGGGTTCAAACAAAGGGGAACCAGTTTGAAGCTAGTTTGTTCCATTTTTCTTTCACTAAACAACTGGTGATAAAGGAGCTTTAAAATAAGGAGAAGTGATGGCAGGAATTTTTGGTTTCTTCAGGGTGGATAGCACAATATTCTAACAGCCATCGGACTAAGAAAGATACCCCATCAGTTGTAATCAAAGAGGCCTCACCTGCAACAGCTAGTTCATTAAAAAATCCTTTGACTATGATCAGATCAGTTGATAAAATAAGTGCCAAGAAGCTTCAATTCTCACCCAAAGTAGAAACAATGTCTACGGTACCTAGAACAAGAGCTTCAACCAAGAGATTTCCTGTATATCCAACACCTACACCTGTTCAGGTTGTTGAATAAAAAAGTACACATAAATAAGCAGAAGTTGGTTAAAGGGATCAAAGTATTAAATATTTGCAAGACCAGTTGGACAAGGCTCATCTGAAAATATAATATTTGCAACAAGAAAATAGATAACTTAGGAAAAAAATATCACAAGAAGCTACTCAGCCCAGTGAAGGACAACCATCAAGGAAGACATTAGTACATCCTGCTAAAGGAAAAAGAAAACAAGTCATAGATGTTGAAGAGTTATAAGAGACAGTTGAGCAGTCAAGGAAACCTAGAACTAGGTTTTCCACCAAGATGCAAATTCAAATACATGAAACTATTCAGCTAGAACAAATGGTTGTTTTTTATGAGGAGAAAGATTTTGAAAAATTACTGGAACAACTTGAAAGAGTTCAACAAGTAGATAAGCTTGCAGAAAAGGATCATAGGGATAAATTGAGTTTATTTGAGCAAATAAACGTTGTTGAAACATTCATTAATAAGACAGATATAAGTTAAGGTGGACCCTACCTCTACATAGGCAGGTGAAAATTTTGTATACACAAAATTTGGTATTGAAAAGAAGACTCAGATTGGTAAAGCAGAAGCTCATTGAGGCCAAGGAATCTGGAAGAAAGAAGAAGAGGGGAAAGTTGGATATACTAGCAGAGGCCTGTACAAAGGTATCTCTTAATTAGGAGGATGCCACTAAGCTCTAAATTTTTGTCTTTTTGATAAATAAATTAAGAATAGATCAGTTTTGGTGGAGCTTGCAAAAACAAAGCAAGGACTTGCTGCACTTTTTATATAGTATTTTATGATGATGTGATAGTGAAATTTTTAAGGTTTGATTGTCATGTGGGGATTTATAAGAATTTCACAACACTTAAATTGATGCCTCCAACACTTTATATAAGAAGAGATCCATCATATGTTCATAATTTTGAAGCCACTAC
>CM076578.1:1751722348-1751852348 GCA_034641835.2 Pinus albicaulis | reverse complement strand
CTTAAGGAATTTTTAAAGAAAAAATAACTGGAACTGGAGATGAGAAATTACTTAGAACAAAGTTGTCGGTGGATGGAATCTTTCTCTCTTGTAGCAACAGGACAGGGGCTTACGTACTTAACATTTTCAGAAGAAATGTATTCTAAAATACAAATGGGAAATCCATAATCACAAGAAAGAAAAAGGAAAAAAAAAATATCTATGTAATTACCTAAAAAAACCTATAGGGAGAAGTCATAGCCATGACCCATGTGTCCTTATGTTAAAAATATACATAGCATGAAATCATTAACTAGAGATGAGAGTTTTAGTAGAGAAGGGAAGTTTCTCTTATGAAAAACTAAGGAAACAAAATATGAAATAATCAACCCTGGACCTACAAGAAGAACAAAAGAATAAATTAGCCACTCATTCATAGAACATTAAGAAAGAAATCCTCCAAAAAGAAAAAAAGGTAGGAGCAAAGGAACAAAACTTGAGTAAATATGTGTAGCTGTTACCTATAGCATAGGTAGGTTCGTCGCTATTTTGAGCCATACCAATCTCAGCATGAGTAGAGTATAGAGGGTAAACCCTCAGTTGAAGTTAAAGAGTTATCATAACAATTGATCCAAGTGGATATTGGTGGACACCCACGTATTCCACCTGGACTCCCAACATTGTTTCCTTTTAGATTATTTAATTCTAGCACAACCTTCTATATTGGAAATTTTTCGGGTCCTGAACTTTCAGAGTTGTTTTGAGGCCCTAAATGGTGTTTTTTTGGAAAATGCACCAAGCCAATAGCCCATAGGGTAAGGGATTTCCAGGAAAATTTGTTTTCCTTGGATAGATATTTCTAATGAGGTATTGTGCATGCCAAACAAGGATCATATGCCCAAATTATGACCCTCATAATTTTCCATTCCAACTAATCCCAACGAGGCCCACAAAGTTTTGGAACTTCATTTCCTAGGGTTAGGTTTTTGGATGTTTAGGGTTTTCTGTTGTTTCTCAATAATAAAACCTCTTTGAGCTTCATTGTAAGACATTTCATAAGGCATGCAGTTGTCACATCTCTTCTGAGAGATAAGTTACCATCACCCGAGTTAGTATTCTTCCATTCTACACGTAAACACTTTTCAGTATTTGTTATCAATTAATTGAAGTTCAATTTTCATTGTAGCTTTTTGTTTCTATTTAAATTTATATTTAATTTCCTTCCTACATAAATGCAGATCAACAACACTACTAGGCTAAGAACTAAAGTAAAAGAATCCATAACTCTTAAAGAGCATTGGCCATGAAACCTATAGATGCAAATGGAAAAGGAGACAGAGGAGGGGGGTAGATACCCTAACTTTCTAGCGAGAAACCCTCACCATCATATCTCTAGGTTTGATCCACATCGTTTGCATCTTGTTAATCACATGACTGGAGTGAAGTTTTCATAGGTGAGCTAGGCCATGTAGTTATCATCACATGGTCATTGAGACGGTCGAGACCTTTGCTCTTCATCCCCACATATGCACCATAGTCTTAGGTTAATACATTTTTTAATTCAAGAAATGTAAAGAATAAATATTACAAGGTTGAGAAAATAATTATAAGGCTAAGTTCTAGTGCTAAATATAGCTTTAATACACTCACATAAATTGTATGATTAAAGAAAAACTATAAAACGATTAAGTAAACATTCAATGTAAGTACCACCATAAATTCAAGTGTAAACCATCACCGACATGGAAAAATCACATATCTAATGGAGAAAATTATTCAGGCTATGTAAGTATACCATTTTTGTAGAGTAAATATTATGGAGTTGACAAATAAGACTCTACTCCAAATTAACATTAGTGAGAGGTAGGGACTAATGAAAGCATTTCTCTCTTTAATGGTTGGAAAAGGAAATAATAATAAGTTGATAAAGGTACATAATAATAAAAAAAGGTTTAAATTTAGGTACATGACAAAATCCAAGTTGCATACATTAAAATGTTGTTCATGAATGTCAAACTTCACAATAACAATGAGCAAGAGATTAGTATGGGTTAAGTTAGCATTGCGAGGATGTTGGGAGTCCTACATATAACAAGATTTTTTAAATAATATTTTCATTTCTATTTATCTATCTTTATCTTCCCAATTTTAATATGTTAATTTTGTATTTATACCATATATACTTAAATTATATCTATATATATATATATTATATATATATATATATATAATATAATAAGCATATATAAATTGACAAAAAAAAAAAAAAAATTATTGTTATTTATTATTTTGAAAATATACATTTTTTATTTATGCTATAAACACTTAAATTATATAAATTTTTATATACATAAATAATTATAGTAGAAGTATAATACTTGATAAAATATAAAAGTCAAATTAGAGAAAAAGTGTAATACTTCAATAAAATATAAAACTATATTATGTTATAGTAGAAAAATCTATATTAAAACTCAAGAATCTACATTAAAATGCCACACAATTAAATGGTATACATTTATATAATTATACACCATTATAGTAAATAATATTTGTATTAAAAAACATTTTACTTTTAAATTATATATATATATAAAAGATTCAATTATATAAATTTATATATTTATAAATAATTATAAAATGTGTAGAGAAAGGCTGTGCAAGATTAATTTTATTGAGTTTTAATGAAAAATTACTTGGAGACTTGGATATGCAACCAATAATTAAATAGAGTTTCTAGCCCTAAAGAAAGGTCTGAAATAGCCCTGGCAAAAAAAGTCCTAAATTTAATGGTTTTTAGCAATTCTCAAATTGTTATTAGGCAAGTGAAAAAAGTCTCAAAGACTCACCCATAAATCACTCTCCAATTCACTAAAAAAAATATGCTTAATTGAATCTTACTCCTAAATCACCCTCCAATTCACTAAAAGATATGCTTAATTGAATCTCAATTTTAAAGTCTAGATTTTATTCATATTTATACACATCTAAACACAGTGGTAGACTCCTTGTCAAAAATAAGGTGTACCATGGGCCAACGCAGACTAGAACTGGACAACGGAATTTGAAAAATCTCCCCCAATTCCTTAAACATGTCACGAAATTCCTCCAACCTTATTTTTAAGTTTGAAATGAAAGAAAATTTGAATTATGTTTGGGACAGATCTCCTGATATTAGTGTTGTCTGGCCCCAAGCTAACGTATTGAGAATTAGACGCCCTCTTATCACTCTACGTTAAAAAAAACGTAAGTGTAAATATATAAATTTAATATATAAAATTAAAATAAGTAAATTAAAATATATTTTAAATTTTAATTTTGTTATCAATTATTATTTTTAAATATGTATAAGTCAGAGAGACAATTTCTTATTTATACTCATATACATTTAAACTAAATAAATTTATATATTTATAATAAAATTAAAATATAATAAAAAATTATATAAACTTAAAAAAAAAAATTGTAATATTTCAATAAAATATAAAAATTAAATATATAAAATAAACAAATTTAAAAATTATTTTAATATTTAAATTTTGTTATCATATATATATATATATTCTATTAATGTAATATAAAAAATAAAATATAAAAGTTCAATATATATATAATTATATAATCTAATCTATAGACTAAATTATCTCATTAAAATTATTTCATTAAAGGAGAACAAAGAGTGGAAAAAGTTAAACTCACGACATCCCAATAGAGAAAATGTTTAAATGAAGAAGACTCAACTATCAACTAATTAAACTAAATATCAAAATTTAAAAATTTAATTTTTTTTATTTTTATTTTATTTTTAAAATATAAAAAGTTAAATATAAAAAATAAACATATATAAATTATTATTATTTTTTTTAATTTTTAATATATATGAGAAATAATATTTTATATATATATATATATATATATATATATATATATATATATATATATATATATATAATCTTTGTAAAAAATATAAAAGTATAGAGAATGGACATTTCCACAGTCATAAATATACACAATCTATGGAGTTCTCCAGAAATTCTCATCATTAAAAATTAAATATACAAAATTAACATACATAAATTAAAATTTATTTTAAATTTTAACTTGTGTTATCATTTATTATTTTTATTATTATCTTTTAATATATATGTGACATAATTCTTTATTTATACCATACTGAATTAAACTAAATAAATTTATATATTTTCAAATAATTATAATAGAATTAAATACATAAAAGATATCCATGTAATTTTTTTATAAGAAGTGTAACATTTCAATATAATATAAAAAATGATATCTAATAGAATATAAAAGTGAAATATATCAAATAAATATCTCATTCAAAGGGATCAAGAGTGTGGAGAAAGTTGAAGCCTTTAAAGAAAATGTTTTAATGAAAAAAACTCAACCAATTAAACTAAACCCTAAATCTTAATAGTTTAATTTAATTTTAATTTTTTTATTTATAATATACACACTTAAATTATATAAATTTATATATTTATAAATAACTGGAGTAGAAATGTAATATTTCAATTAAATATAAACTTTAAATACATAAGAGAAACATGGGCATATTTAAAAATAATTTAATTTTTAAATCATGTTACATATATATAACTCTCCCTAATGTTTATTTAATAGTTTTTTCTATTAATCACATTAGTATTTTTAGAAATATCTACTTGGTTCATTATCAAGACATATATGTAGAAATTAATCTAATAGGAAACATAAATAATGTGGAGATAATCCACAAATATCAAAGTAATATCTTAGAGAGTCAACTTTAATTAAACAAAAACTAAAAAAAAATCAATTATTTAATTAATTGATAATTTATTTAAATGTAAAGAATAAAAACAAAAATAAATAATAAAAAAAGAAATCATATATATATATATATAGAAAGATAATAAAATATATTATTAGAATCTAATATAATAAATTTCAAAATTGAACGTGAATATATATATAAACTTAATATTAAAAAATTTAATTTTTTTAAGGTTATTTATATATTTTTTTCGTTCAAATTCTTATATTAGTTTCTCAAAAAAGGATTACAAATGATCAGAGATTTTTTTAGTGAAAAAGATCTCCAAAACAAAAAAAGCTACCTACTTCCAGCACATTTACACAGGAGGATTGCGTTGTTGAGCAGTACTTGGAGTCGCTAGCAGACCTTGGCCTTCTGGGACATGAAAATATATGTGTGCCAATATAGCCTCTATCTCATCCAAGCGATTGTCAACTTGATGTTGGTTACATCGAAAAAAGGCTAGATGTTCTATAATTTCTTCCTTAGGAAACTTCAAGTCATTGATATAAGAAATTACCTCATTTTGGTCTTCATATCGCTACTCTCGGAGGATGTCCAAGCTATTTTTTATGCCACATAACTACTTTGCAATGGTTTTCATTGTTGGAGGTTGTTCGACACAAATTGAAAATCAGGGAAACTCCTCTGCGAGCTCCTCTTCCATCAGGATACCCTCCTCCTCGTGGTCTTCACCTCGTCCAACTCGTCCTTCAACCTGGACCTGGGGGAAAAATCCCCATCTCAGCCTACCCTCTTTTCTTTTCATTTCTTCTCTACCACATCGGGCTAGCCCTGTGATGCAGGTGTTCCCTCTCCCCCATTGCATCCCTGCTCCAGCTTTACCAAGAGTGGTTGAACCCACTAACCTCAATGAGACTGTCATTGTCCACGACCAAACACAATTCATCGGATCCCTCGCTCGTCAACACCTACTCGACGCTACTCTCCACTGCTACTGGTCTCCTGCATTACTTAAGTCACCCCCCCAAAACCCACGCGAAGGAACACAATGCTAAATTTCATGAAATAAATCACTGACACAATGCCACCAGGCAATGTCACCCACCATACTGTGAAAAAAAACAAGAAAAAGGGATCCATACTAATAAGAAATATAGAAGGGTGCCTCGAGTCCCTTCCTTGTCACTGAGAAAAAAATTGTACAAAGTGAATGTTGCAACGGCTACCAAGCCACCAATCCCACTGTAATCACCTAGATCCCAAATCTCCCTCCTAGTAGACCAAAAATCAAACATCTCCACTAATATCCCATCACTTTCGAAGAAAAAACCCTCAATTTTGTAGGTCTGAGCTTGCATGCACATGAGGAGTACTAGTGCGCACACCACTACTCCACCCCCTATCTAACTTACTCCCATAACCAACAAGATGACAATTCGAATAAAACTCCTACGACCGTTTAAAAATATGATTGCCTCCTTCACAGTAATTCCTTGTTGTCGCCACATGGGGATCTCCGCCCTAGTACCCTCAACACACCTCCTTACCATCGATCCCATTCATTGAGGCATGTGCCAAATCGTCCCTCCAATCTGTTCCCTTGTGTGTTAATTAATCGCACACCCCCATTGGGGAAGGAACATCTTGATCAACCATTCTCTACACCATTTCCATTTCCTGGGGGTCTAGGTCAGGAGGCCAACTAGGAATTAGGTCCCTTTTGAGGTGGAGAAATACCTAGTTTTCCATACAATTTTCCACCGCATTACCTTTCTATCTCATGTGGGAAGTGATAACATAAGGAAAATATAGGAGTCCCCTGATACAAATTTCCAAGGGTTCAAGCCTCCAACTCTTTATTACTTTAGATGTCAGAATTCCAATAAGAAACTTCTGAGCCACTTGTATCACCATGACCGAGTCCCCTGTGATCTGGAGCATGATTATTCCTATCCAAGCTGCTAATCGCAATCCCTTCTCTAGGAATGTAAACTATCCTATGATATTTTTGGTTAATCCATAGTAACTAACATATATCCCTAGTGGGTGGCCCTTGGCATTACGAAGGAGCCCCCCATAGCCTAATGGACCTGGATTTCCTTTTTTTACACTGTCGAAGTTTAACTTCACAAAGCCCTCTAGGTGTGGAATAAAGGAAGAAGGGGATTCTACTTGGTATCGCAGCTCTCGAAACCAAGGGGGGACCATCATAGATGAAGCTAAGTTTAGCCTTACCAAGATTCATGATTTCACATCTGAAACCTTCTAGTCCTCCTCTACCTAAATCTCCGCCAATATTGACTCCCTAATTTTAGGTAGAGTAGTGTCCCATATTTCTTGTAGTGTGGTGCATTGATTTTTGGATAGCCTCTTATTCCTGCTCTTTCAGGTATTCTATAGGAGAAGCCTAAGAGCTAAGATCAAAGCTTGTTCTACAATCTAATTTTTGAAAGGTGACTGCCTCCATTTTTCAATTTGTTCCATTACTTTATTCCTAAATCGATCTGTTTTCCTAAAAGTGATCTCTAAATTATTACAAAGGTGTTTTATTTTAGGGCATAGGTTTAGAATGTTTTCAAGGGTTTCTTCCTGGGTCTACCATTGAAGGCATCTTGAGGGGCCCTTATATCCTTTCTGGATTAACTGGTCCCATGTTAGGATGCATCTTCAACCTACCAGCCAGATAAAATGGGCTACCTTTGACCACAAATTCCTTGACCAAATGTTGCACCATAATGGATATTTTGGCAACGTGTTCTGGCCCGCCATCAATTGGTATGCTTATTTGATCGAAAAGGTCCCTTTTGACTTATGTCTCCATATTAATCCATCACTTCCTTAGACAATTATAATCCTTATTGCCCTCATAATGAATGTAAAATGTCACTAGTTCATAGCTCCGTCGGTAGAGTTCCAATCCTCCTGAGTTTTTCATCTTTTCCATTCTTCTTGGGGAATTACGGTTGACCAATAATCTACTACAAACTGAGATTTTTGGCCTTGAAGGAGGTATTTCACATCATTAACTCCTTCCTCTCCATCCGACCATGGAATTTGTTGCCATGTCTCATCCCAGAATATTTCCTTGGTCCCATCCTTCACTTCCCAAAAGAAATGATCATTAATGGTGTTGTTGTTCTTCCTAGGAAAATTTGATAAGCCTTAACCCCTCGGGAAGTCTTCCATTCACATATTCTCTTCCTGAGCGTGATTGTATCCATATTTTGTATTCCAATTTTTTTCCATAGTTCTGAACCTCCTTGTAGCCACCACCACCATAACTTGGTGCCCATTACTTTGTTCAAGAGTTTTGTATCTCTCAAGCCCAATCCTACACCCAATTTGGGCATACAATTTTTTTCCCAGGATACTAGAGCCCACTTCCTATGAGGATTTGTCCCTTTCCATAATATTTTTCTAAATATTGTCATAATGTCATAGTATATGCGCCTAGGGAATGGTAGGAACAAGAATTAGTAGATTAGAATAGCTTGGAGCACTTCTTTTGAACTACCAAGTTAAGAGATCTAAACTTCCAATTTGCAAGTCTTTTGGTTAGCTCATTGTAGACATATTTTCAGCAGGAGATCCTAAGGGGTTGGCCACCAGAGGGACTCCCAGGTATTTCGTTGGTAGAGAATATATTTGGAATCCCATAAGATGAGCTAAAAATTTCTAGATCGGTATAAGAGTAATAAAAAATAAATATTATATTTTTGGTTACTTATCAACATACATGATGCCTCTTGGGAATCCTCTGAAATGTTGATGATAGCTTGAGCATCCTTCATAGTTGGCTCTCCAAAGAGCATATTGTCATCAAAATATTTCTAACGTATTTCCCTAAGATATGTATCAAGGACTTTCAAGCCATGGTTTCGTCCTGATTGGGATGCATGTTTCAGGATTTGACCAACCCTTTCGTTTTAATGACGAATAAGAATGGAGACATGAAACATGCTCAATGGGGATCCATTGAGGAGTATAGAGTAAAAAGGAGTGGAAATCGTGGACTTAATCCCATGTATCCACTACTTTGAAGACCTAAACACCTCCTTCATTTGAATCAGGAAGGACCAGTTCAGTCGATCATAGGCTTTGGAAAGCTCAAGATTCACCAGCATGCCCAAACATCTGGTAGTCTTCAATGAATGAATGATTTCATGGACTGCAATGATTTTGTCCAGGATTTTCCTTCCTTACAAAACCTGACTACTTTGGGTTGTTTAAATGTTGAAGAAGGGGATTTAATCGCCTTACTATGACTCGCGAAATGATTTTGTAGATAACATTGCATAACATAACAGGTATGAAACTACTGGGATCATATTTCATATTCTTCTCAATGACCAAGGCGATGAAAGTGGCATTCAACCTTGACCAAATCCTCTGTTGAGATCTAGATTCCTAGATTACTCTATAATCTCTATTATCTCCTCCTCTAGGAAGTGCCAACATATATTGTAGAATTATACTATGAATCCATCCAGACCTAATGATTTTTTCTTTATCATTTCCTTAACTACCATATCGACCTCCTCATAGGCTACTTCTATAAATAATGCTTTATTTGGTCGGTTGTAATCAACTTAGGTATGTGTTCAGTTATCCAATCAATATCCTCTGGCCTATTAATGTCTCTTTTCGTGAGGAGATTTGAAAAGAAAAAGATTAGCTTAGCCTCCATATCCTATGGGTTGTCACCCTCTTTCCATTTTTTATCGAAAGTGAAATTATTATAGTGTGATGATGGTGGTTAATCATGGATCAGTGGAAGAAACATGTATTGTGTTTCCCCTCTCGAAGCCATTGAATCTATAAAAAAATTTCCATAAGATCTCTTCCTATTTGTTCCTCTACTCTAACTCCTGGATTGATTGTCCTTCCTCCTCCATGAAAGCATCTGTTCTTCCCTCTTGTATTCTCCTTTCTTGGATACCTTCCATTTTTTCCTCCAGCCTCTTCTTCTTGTGGATATCATCAAAAACTTGATTTTTCTAGGCCTTAATCCTAAATTTTATCTCTTCTAGTTTCTTTTGGAATATATGCATTTTTATATTTCCTTCCACCTTTATATCTTGCCACCATTGTTCCAGATTTAATAAAATCCGAATGTCTTATCTAAAACCATTCACAACGGAATGGCTTGTTGCATGTACTTGGGTTACAATCGATTTCTAGTTGGATAGGACAATGATCTGATACAAGACCGAGAAAGATTTGGACTTCCATAGGGACATTATGTATCATTATTTCCTTCGAAAGGAGGAATTGATTAAATTTTCTAGCAATTTGATGCCTTCCTCCTCTCCTATTGTTCCAGGTGTTCACTCCATTCTTGGTCTAAACTTTAGCTAGTTTCAAATATTGAATGGTGTCATTAAACGCAGCTAAGGAGGGGTACAACCTTCTCTAGCCTCCTCTTTTTTATTATATATCTTTGATCATGTTAAATTCCCCCCCAAAGATCCAACAATTCTCTATTGAGGCTTTCTATAACACTCATCCATGAAACAATCCTTGTGCATCAGAGTATGAGGACCATTTACAACTATCATGATATATCATTCCTCCATACCAAAAGTAATGGAATTTGCCTATGATTGTGAATCTTGTTGCTATCGATTCTTGTAAAAGCACAAAAGTGGGGTACCATAGAATAGTTAAACTGCCAATCCAGACATTAACATATATAGCCATTATTTCACATTCCTTCCAAAACATTTTTTTAACCCTTCTAGTCTTACATCTTGTATTTCTGTTTCCTGCAACAATACTACCTCTATTTTTTCTTTGGTGATTCTAGCTTTAAGATATTGGAGCTTACCTGGGATTTTTAGGCCTTGAATGTTGTATGATACAATCGTAATTAGGTTAGATGTAAAGAGTGGGGGTAGTATTCTATGAGTTGGATCATTTTCCTTGAGTTTAGTAGAAACTCCCCTGCTTCCTTCAGTGTTTCCATTGTGGATTTGTGTCCCTTGTTTCCTCGATCGAATTTCATTTGATCTACCACTGTGAGAATAAGTTGGTTTCCTTCTTTACTTTAATTCTTGATCTTGTGCTCCCCCTCTGGTTTGGCTAGAAGAGCACACTACTACCCAAATAGGTTATGGAAGTGAACCATCTAGTTAGAAGGGATGTCCCTGACATCTGCTTTCACCCAAAATTAGAAGAATTCTAACATCGACTTCTCACCAGGACTTAGGTGGTTTTGTTTTTCCTCCATTTCCAAGATTTTACTAGTATGTAGCAAGATCTATTTAATATTTATATCTTTCTCCAGATCTTCTGGAGGTTTCCTTTTGGGGTTGGTCTTATATATTTCCTTAGTTCTGTCTTTATCTACTTACATGACCTGAATTAGAAGTTGCTTCGTTTGGCCCTCAAGGTATATACATGTTTCCATATTCTACAAGACCGTGAAGGGGTTTCTATTCCCGCCCTTTTGAACGATCTTCGACCTTGATTCCGCTTGAGGTAGCCTTCATTTCACCAAATCTGACTTAGGTTTTTTCATTGGTTGTAGTGGCCTTGTTTGTTTTGGTGGAGGGCCTTGAGGTTGTTGGAGATTCCACCCAAACTTCCCTTTGCGCAGGCCAATTGATTGAAATTCATCATTATCTTTATTTTCTTTGGCCCTTTGCTCATCTATACGTGTTAATGGAAATTCTCTGAAAATTTGAACATATTCATGGCAGTGGAAAAAATTGAAAGGCACATGCTCATAATCCAGGGGTTGATACTAGATCATATCATGATATTCCAATTTTATTGACTCTGGAAAAGGCCGTGAAACATTTATATGGACACAAATGTGTGCATAAGCTACATGGAACCTCCTTTTGGTGATTTGAGAGACCTTCATGAATTTGGTGATGTAGTTTCCTATGCCTTCCAATATGTCAAACTCCCATAAATATTCCAGCATAGAGAAGATCCTAAACCACATTGGGGTTGCCAAAAATTGCTCCTTTTTATGGATTGTAACACTCCTCCCAAAAGTGTATATAGAGCCCTACATTATTCATGATGTATGGGACATTTTCGAAGAGTCTTTTACAATCATTCAAATCTGTAAAAATTATCTTGAAGAACCCTTTGGTTCACAGTCTGAGTTCCACTGGCCCTTGGGGGTTCCCTTTTGTTTGGATCCACTGGAATATTTCTTTCTCTTTGGGCCAAATCCCCAGAAATTTACAGATGAGTGCATGATCCTTCATGTACTAGCGCGCCTTCTCCAGACAATTTTTTAGGATCATGAACTTTGGATTCTTCGAGGCCTTTAGCGCTTGGCTCCCATGAATCGAGAATCCACCCCCATCTTCCCTTCTTCTACCACTCTAGAATTTCCATCCATAAATTGACAGTTACCACTAGCCATTTGGTTGTAGGAGGGGGACCACCCTCCCCCCACGAGGGGATTCTCATTGGTCAATCAGTCTAGAGGATGTATGAATTGTTTGGGCTTGAGTATGAGAAGAATACACCAACTTGTTACCACCTATCGCACTCGATCACACGTTGTAGAACCCTAACCCTCATGAAAGCCTCCTTTTCTGGTTAATTTTAACCAAAATTCAGTGGATATTTTTATTTTTAAGGTTATTTCATATATATAACAAAATTCATATTAGAAAGGGGTTAATTTGGTGTATATATAATATATATATATATATATATATATATATATTAGTTAAATTTGATTAATAATAATATATAATAATTACATATTATGAATCAATAATAAAATGCATTAAAATAAATTATTAGTAGTTATGATATGATCACTATTGTGATTAATGTTCAAATTAAGTAATATTATTATTTTAATATAATAAGTTATATATATATATATAAACAACTAATACTAAACAAATGAAAAAAAAAAAATAAGAAGCCATGGAAGGGGAGGAAACTCTAAAACTAGGAAGAAAGGGCATGAATCCAATTGTTGCTTATTTTTCATCCCTCATCCATATATATATATATATATATATATATATAGACAACTAATACTAAACAAATGAAAATAAAAAAAATAAGAAGCCATGGAAGGGGAGGAAACTAGAAAACTAGGAAGAAAGGGCATGAATCCAATTGTTGCTTATTTTTCATCCCTCATCCCTATTCAGATCGCTAACGCTCTCCTCAATTTCTATATCCTCCTTGACTGTGATGAAAGTGATCGATTTTGGTGATGACTTCGAACTCTTCAATACATATGTGGTGTTTAGTTTTTTCAATATGCTCAAATAAGGTAGAAGAGTGGGATATGTTATACTTGATATCTGCAACATGCTCAAGAATTGTTTGATTGATGAAATGACTCGTCTCTCCAATATAATACATTCCACAAGAGCATGAGATCAAATAAACATATTTCATGTCCTTAGGGTCCACATGGTCTTTGACATATCTAAGGAATCTAATGGTTGCTTATCTTCCATCCCTAGTCCCTATTCATATTGCTAACACCCTTCTCAATTTCTATAGCCTCCTTGACTTTGATGGAAGTGATTGATTTTGGCGATGAATTTAGACTCTTTAATACATATGTGGTGTTTATTTTTTTCAATATGCTCAACTAAGGTAGAAGAGCGGGATATGTTATACTTGATATTTGCAACATGCTCCAGAATTCTTTGATTGATGGAACGACCCATCTCTCCAATATAGGGCATTCCACAAGAGCATGAGATCAAATAAACATATTTCATGTCCTTAGGGTCCACATGGTCTTTGACATATCTAAGGAATCCAATTCTTTCTTATCTTCCATCCCTTGTCCCTATTCAAATTGATAACACCCTTCTCAATTTCTATAGCCTCCTTGACTGCGATGGAAGTGATAAATTTTTGCGATGACTTCAGACTCTTTAATACATATGTGGTGTTTAGTTTTTTCAATGTGCTCAACTAAGGTAGAAGAGCGGGGTATGTTATACTTAATATCTGCGACGTGCTCCGGAATTCTTTGATTGATGGAACGACTCATCTCTCCAATATAGGGCATTCCACAAGAGCATGAGATCAAATAAACATATTTCATGTCCTCAGGGTCCACATGGTCTTTGACATATCTAAGAGAGCTATGGATGGTGTTAGCAGCTTAAACGTGGCGCACACCTATTCTTTTCAAGAATGTGAGCAATCTTGTTAGTGTTAATGAGAATGAAAGAAAGATGCATGCAACTAACTAAATTAATGGGATCCTTCCTCTCAATAGCAAAAGTGCTTTATCTAGTAGGACTTACTAGTTGCCAATTGAGCCAACTGTCAGGTCTTTATTATTTTCAAATATATCTCTCTATATATGTATGTTGATTTTTTATTTATACATATATAAACATATAAATTTATAGATTTATAAATAGTTATATAATTCACCCTGGAGCTCCTTATAATCCATTATAAAAGAAGTGTAATATAAAAGTGAAATATATAAAAGACACATATCTAAATTTAAAAAAATTATTTTAATTTGTCATTTATTATATATATACCACACACTTAAATTATATAAATTTATGTAATAGTAGAAGTGCAATATTTCAAAAAAATACAAAAGTTAAATATATAAAAGAAACACATGCATATAATATTTTAATCTTTAAATTTTGTTCTCATTTTGTTTATATATATATATATATATATATATATATATATATATATATATATATATATATATATATATATTATTTTTTTGGTTTGTGTTACACACATTTAAATTATATAAATAAAAATTATAATAGAAGTGTAATATTTCAACACTGTATTTTTAAAAGATTTAATATTTTTTTTATATATAGTATTTGTAGTTTATATATATATATATATATATAATCTTTTTGGTTTATGTCACACACATTTAAATTATATAAACAACAATTATAATAGAAGTGTAATACTTCAACACAATATTATTAAAAGATTTAATATTTTTCTTATATATAGTATTTGTGGTTTGAAAATTCATAGGTATAGAATGCAGGTCAATATCCAATAAAAAAACATGAATTTACTATTAAAATTGGTAAATTTTTGGGGGAGCAATTTTTTAACCAAATTGAGTAATAATTTTTTTTTTCAGAAAATGTCCAAAAGTTGCCCATTTACTAAGCCCCTAAAATTTTCCCATATTTTAATAAAATATAAAAATTAAAATTTTAAAATATATATATTAAAAAAATGTTTCAATCTTTAAACTTTGTTTTGATTTATTATCTTTGAATATATTTATATGTATGTTAATTTTTTTATTTGTGCCACATACTTAAATTATATAAATTTATATATTTATAATTATAAGATAAAATTAACAAAGAGATCATGGTCCCTCCTGAGCTAAGGATTGCTCTGATCCGTCTCTATGGGACCGTCAATGCCAAGCTTAAGACCAATGAGGGGTGGTCTAAAGACATTAAATGCAATATTGGAGTTAAGAAAGAGTGTCCCCTATCCCCTACCCTTTTTGGCATATACATCAATAAGCTAGAGGAGTGTCTAGAACCTGCGAGGTGCAAGGGCATCGAGCTTGTTGGTGTTCTCATTACTCTTCTCCTATATGTTGATGATATTGTTCTTCTCACAAAAAGCCATGATGACCTTGACAAGCAGCGCTAGATTCTTCATGACTACTGCTCCAAGATGGGTATGACAGTTAATACCGATAAGACTAAAGTCATGATCATTACATCCAAAAACATCGTCCATGGTAGCTTCGTGTATAATAACCAGTGCTTAGAGCAGGTTTCTTCTTATAAGTATTTGGGCATTGACTTCCCTCATCATCTCAACTAGAATTATAGCATTGAGAAAAGGATTATTGGGGGTTGGAAAGATTATTATGAGCTTGAAAAAAATTGTAAGTCGGTCGATCTTTACATTTGGAGTAAAAAGAGATTCCTGTTTGAGACTCTTGTCACCCCTGTTGTCTTATATAGATGTGAAGTTTGGGGTTGCATTATATCCAGAGAGTCATGGAGGAAGATTGAGATGATTCAAAATTAATTCATAACCTACAACCTTAAGATCAAGGGAAATACTCCCTATCCTATGCACTTGATCGAATTTGGTTTGTTCCCCTTTGAAAGTATAGCTATGGTTAGATATCTGATGTATAAGAAGAAGCTTGAAAAAATGGAATAAAAAAGGCTCCCTAAAATTGCTTCTAACTATAGTCAAAACCCTCACCTTCGCCTCAAGTGCGGGTGGCATAAGGATGCCCAGTCCTAGCTCAACCATTGGGGAATTAAGCATGAGCCCAGTATGGAAAGTAAAGATAATATCAAAAATACTATAATTACCTCCAAGTTTAAAGACAAGCTCTAGGAGGATCAGGAGCTGGAGGGTAAAAGGAAGCTAAGATACTATAAGGAAGTGATCAACCTCACCCTTGATAATCAGAATGATCTCTCTGTGTTGTCCAACAATAAGAAAAAAATGAACATCGCTAAGATAAGAACTAATTCCCATGAGCTTCAAAGTGAGACCAGATGTCAGTCTATTCCCAAGACCCCTTTGAATGATAGAATCTATCAAATTTGCCATTCTAAGCATGTGGAAGATGAAAAGCACTTCCTTTTACACTGTCCTACTCTTACTCATATTCACTCTCAATTCCCTACCATGTGCCACACTTATAGTCTTCTTGACCTATTAAGCCAACCCACCTATAGCAATCTTGGAGCACTTATTTCTCTTCTCTTTGACCATAAAAATAAGATTTTGAAGAATTAAACTTTTATTTTTTCTCATTTCTTAAAGTCCAATAAATAACATTGATCTCAAGTGATGATAATCATCATATATTCATAATTATAAAATAAAATTATATAAAATTATATATTTATAATTATAAAATAATTATAATAAAAATGTGACATAAATTAAACATATAAAAATATATATGTTAAACAACTTTTTAATTTTTGTGATTTATTATTATTAAATATATATAATTTTTTTTTAAATTATATATTTATAAAGAGTTCTAGTAAAAGCATGATATTTCAAATTTATATATCTATAGAGTTTTAGTGGAAGCATGATATTTCAAATTTATATATTTATAAAGAATTTTAGTAGAAGCATGATATTTCAAATATATAAAAAACTGGTGTATATTAAAAAAAATAATCTTTCAACTTTTGTTTTCATTTATTTATTTTTGTAAATATTTGTTATCATTTGTTATTTCTGAATATACATATCAGTAGAATACCATTCTCAAAAACAGAGGGATTTTCTATATCGTCCTCCCACCAGATATCAGACCAGGCAAGCCATGATCATAGATTTATTTACATATTCTAGTTGTATCTTGGATTCGTAATCGTAGTCAAGATGAATCTCTCTAGTCCTGTCAGATGCAATGAGATTTGTCCATTATCCCTTTTTGCCTACAATCCTGTTTGCAGCAGGTATAAGCCGAATCGGCTCAGGCTGGTCAGAGCAATCCAGGTTCGAGTTGTGAGTCATGGTGGACGCAATTCTGAAATTAGTGCTGATGGGAGTAACAAAGTGACAACGGCCAAGGCTGTAGCAGGGCGTGCTGGCTCTCATGTGTCTATGGATGCCTCAAGGCTGGAGCCTAGAGTTGAAGAGAAAGATGGATACTGGGTTCTCAAAGAGGAGTTCAGGACTGGAATCAATCTTCAGGAGAAGGTGAGATTCCCAATTGAGTTAATCTTGTTTTGTCAATGAATAATCTGTTTTGTTTGTTTGTTTGAAAGTTCAATTTATGGTAATTGTTAGATTTTAGTGATTTATATTGATAATGAGATTGTCTTTCGGATTAATTAGTAAAACAATTACATTATCAATATAATAATAATTGTGTTTAGAAATTATAAATCATATCTCATCATAGAGATATATAGTTGAAGCGTCTTATGAAATAATTGAAATGTCGTTCATTCATAGAGATTATGACTGTGTGCAGATTAAGTTGGAGAAGGAGCCCATCAAATTGTTCATTGAGAATGAGATAGAAAAGCTTGCAAAGAAGCCCTTTGCAGAAATTGAGAATGACAATGTTGATAAGGACAGTATTGATGTACGAGTAAAGTGGATGGGTCTCTTTCACCGAAGAAAGCATCAGTGTAGGTGCCCTAATCCGATTCTTCTAGGCTTTGTCTTTGCCTGAAATTTTGGATTTTTTTTGGTTATTTGATCATTGTAAGCCGAACCAGTTTTTGTGCTTTGTTGGTTTTTCAAGATGGGAGATTCATGATGAGAATTAGGCTTCCGAATGGAGTGACTACCAGTCTCCAAACTCGATATTTGGCGAGCTTGATTCAAAAATATGGTGCAGAGGGAAGCGCAGATATAACGACTAGGCAGAATTGGCAGATTCGTGGAGTTGTGCTGGATGACGTACCTGCCATATTGAAAGGGTTGAAGGAGGTTGGATTGTCAAGCTTGCAGAGTGGAATGGACAACGCTAGAAACCCTATAGGGAATCCTTTAGCAGGAATTGATCCTCATGAGATCATTGACACAAGGCCATATACAAAGGTTCTGACTGACTACATCCACAACAATGGCAACGGGAATCCATCCATAACCAACCTGTGAGTGTTAAAGTAGATTCTGCTGGTAGCATTTATTTTGGATGTTGAATTAATTCATGTAAAGTTTAGTTGCCAAGAGGGTGTAGATTGAGTCTCACCTAGATTGATATTCTTGTTTTTTTGAGTAATTTTTACATGAAAGATAATTGGTTCACCTAGACACATATATGGATATCTCCTGTACAATGAACTATTAAAAAAAGCATAGCTTGAGTCTTACCAAAATTGATATGCTAATTCTTCTGAAATATTTTTTACATAAAAATATTTTTGACTCACCTAAACATACATGTGGATATAGCTAATATCCATCTCCAATACAGGAAACCACTTAACAAATTATATTTTCCAGAGAAATAAGTATATTCAAGAGAGATGTTACATAGGATTACTTTTTTTTCAAGAGGTCTGTTTTTTTTTCTTGCAGGCCACGTAAATGCAACATCTGTGTTGTGGGTTCACACGACTTGTTTGAACATCCCCACATCAATGACCTCGCCTACGTTCCTGCAATGAATAGTGGGAGATTTGGTTTCAACCTGCTCGTTGGTGGATTGATTACTTCAAAACGCTGGGAAAAGGCAGTTCCACTTGATGCTTGGGTGGCTGGAGAGGATGTTGTTCCAGTATGCAGAGCCATTTTGGAAGCCTTTAGAGATCTGGGCAACCGGGAAAATCGCCAGAAGACTCGAGTGATATACCTGATTGATGAGATGGTAATGCTACAATGTCTGTGACAGAATTTAACTGATTTATGGTTATTACTATAACATTATCCAGTATGCAGAGCCTTAGTTATTGCTTCAAGGAATATGCACAATTAGCTTGGAATTACTTATAACTTTAAAATAAATCTATATTATAATAATAAATGTATCAATTTAGTACTAGCTATTTTTATTAACAATATCTATTTATTTATTATTTTGAAGAGTCAAGGTAAATGATTGTGTTATAGGCTTGTGTTATAGGCAGACATGTCATAGCATGAGATTCCAAATAACATAAGATTTATGAAGACGAAGAAACAGACTGTCAGCATCATTCCTCATCATTCATTTTTAAGTTTATGGTCAATCAACATGGTGTATGAAATCCACACCATATATACAGTTTTCCACGGGGAGGTTTCCCCAGGTTCGGGTGCAAGCCCCCCATGCACTTGGGAGGGGGAGTTTACTAGAGGTGCATTTCTCCATGTATTCTTTTTGGGAGTTTGGAGAGACACAAGGGGTGTAGTGGTTTAAAAAACCCACATAATAACCTGGAAATTTTGGTAAGATTATGAAAAATTCCGAAAAAGATTTTTGAAAATCTGGGTTATAGTTGTTAAATTTCAGTATATTGGGTGCCCTAAGAGTTTTTTATGCTGCTGAATCCATTTCCACCATAAAAAATGTAATTCAAACACTCCAACTACCTGATTTTTTATTTATTTTTTAACTGGATTCTGGCAAAAAATTGTCGTCCCCAGTGTGCAGGACAAGAATCCCCAAAAGGGGTGAGTCTGGGCATCCCCCCCTCAAAGGAAAGCAGAGAAGCTAGTGACGTGAATATTGCACAGAGAGATGATGGGGATGGACCAGATGAGCTGCAGCATGGTTTGGTTGGATTTATGTTGGTTACTCAAGAGAGCTAGTCTGACTCAAATAACGACATTCCCATTGATGGTCTAAATGACTTCATGCAGTAGATGGATGTAGAGGCTAATCATTGAGATTGAGTCCTTGATGTTGATTTTGTTTTCAGTGCTCATTATTCATTTTTACTTTTCAGTTTTAACTTTCTAGTTGTGACACTAGATTTTGATTACAGATTCTTGACTTTTCACTCTTAATTATTATAAATTTAGTGTACGAACTTCAAGATCTAATATATGGTATATAGTAATATATTAGTATGTTTTGCTTTTAGTTTAGATTCAACAATGATGAAGGATGAATTTAATTTTTAAATCAATGTAGATTGTAGAATGATGAATGATAAATGATATGGATCTATGTATTTGAATATTTCATTATTGAATATTTTTTATTGAATCTCATGGTATGAATGAATAATGAGTATGTGATATGAATTATGTATATAGCAAAATAAATGATTAAAATAGATCAATATATGTCATTATTTAATTCAATTATGAAAATTTTAAATTTAATATGTAGATAAAATTTCAATTTTCAATATATTGGTATCAGTATTACTATTAATCTATTTAATATTTATGAAAGTTATGCTTTCATTATTGAACAAGATTCATCTTAAAATCTCTTTCCATACTGGCACCCATAGAAATTTCATAACTATGACGTGCTTGATACCTCATTCCTCTTTGTAACAAATGTGTTGTTACTGTGATATGGTTTCATGAATTGAATTTTCACAAGCATCCGAACTTGGTTGTAGATGAATTGCTGTACCAACATTCTCCATAGTATTCTAATTTCCTTCACCTGTAAACAAAAATTGAGAATCATGGTATGATTGGTTGCAGGGAATAGAGGGCTTCCGTTCAGAAGTAGTGAAGAGAATGCCAGGAGAGAAGTTGGAAAGAGCAGCAACAGAAGACATGTTACATAAATCATGGGAGCGCAGGAGTTACCTTGGTGTGCACCCACAGAAGCAGGAAGGCTTGAATTTCGTAGGTCTCCATGTTCCAGTGGGTCGATTTCAGGCAGAAGATATGCTAGAATTGGCTCGTCTTGCAGAACAATATGGCACGCAGGAACTCCGCCTCACAATAGAGCAAAATGCCATCATTCCAAACGTACCTACAGATAAGATAGAGGCACTTTTACAGGAACCCCTGCTCCAAAAATTCTCCCCTTGCCCTCCTCTTCTTCTGAGCACCTTGGTGTCTTGTCCCGGCAACCAGTTCTGTGGGCTGTCAATCATCGAAACAAAAGCAAGAGCTCTGAAAATCACAGAGGAATTGGATAGAACCATGGAAGTTCCCAAGCCTGTGAGAATGCACTGGATAGGATGCCCTCATACATGTGGTCAAGTGCAGGTTGCAGACATTGGGTTCCTGGGTTGCATGACTAAGGATGAAAACATGGAAACTGTTGAGGGAGTAGACATATTCATGGGAGGTAGGGTGGGAGCAGATTCACATCTAGGGGATTCAATCCACAAGGGAGTACCTTGCAAGGATTTGGTACCTCTGGTTCAAGAACTACTTATTAAACACTTTGGAGCCATCAGGAAAACAGACATGTGAAAATGAATTCCAATTTCTCACCCATCGTCATCTTCACTGCCAAGGTAACTCCGATTTTACGGCAGGGAGCAGATTTTATACTCAAAGGTTTCTCCAGTAACTTAGCCGACTGTTATTGCTTTCAGTGTAACAAATCCCAGTGAGATCAATACTTCTTCTAATGATGTAGAATGTTGAGATGATCGACAGAAATCAATCCTCTTAATATAAAGATTTTATTATGGAACAAGATAAAAACGCGTTTTAAACTTTGATTTTTTATCAATTTGATTTGGCTGACAAAATTTTAATTTTAATTTGAAAATGGGTTATATTTTTGAATTAAAAAGTCTGTCATGAAGTTTTTTTTCTTTTATATAATTAAAGCTTTCAAAATTCATATAAGCATAAATTATGGAGAATTATTTTGTTAATTCCTATAAGTATAAGTTATGGAGAACTATTTTGCTAATTCATATAAGCATAAATTGTGGAGAATTTGGAGAACTATGTTGTTGTCCTAATGATAGTTTTTGCAAAAATGCTTAGTTTAGTATAATATATCAATTTTTGATTAAATAAATGTTTATCTTTCCAAATTTTCACACATTTTAAAAAGTATGTGTGTTCACTTAACATAAATTAATCTAAAATGTGTAATTTTTAATATATATATATATATATATATATATATATATATATATGCATGATCTAACACACTTAGCATAACTTACTTATATATATATATAAGCATGATCTACACATATAGAGCTAAGGTTTTCATATTAATTTTTTTGTTTTATGTAAAATTATATTTTTTATTATTTTTTCAAATTGTCAAAGTAATATTTCAATTGCATTTTACAGTCACATGTGTTCATAGTAAGGTTGTTTTCCACTATTTAAATAAATTGAAAAACCACGGGTACACTTTTGAAGAGGACTTATAAATGAAGATAGTGGTATTTTTTGAAATTTTTTGGTTATGTATATTTTATGATATTGATTTTTTATTCAGCCTCTTTAAAACCGTTGAAAAAAACTTAAAGCATTATGTTTAAAAGAAATTAGAGTAAAAATATTATATGAATTCTAAAATGTAAAACTCATATGCTATTGGATAGAGATTCTTTCATGAATCCAACATGATCAACTTTGTCACATAAGGACAAATTTTGCCCTAAATTAGCTATGGTACAAAATGGTGTTGCAGGAAATTTTGCAGAAAAAATGTTGAAATTGTGGATTTGGGCTCGAGGGTTTAAAATTCAAATTCAAATAGCTGGATCTAGCATTTGGTAAACCCTCAATGGAACCATATATGTGTTTAAGAGGGGATCCATCCAGCAATTAAAATATAAAAAAAAATCTCATAATTGATCTAACATTTAAGTTTTTACCACATTTTAAAATTCCAAATATTATTATAATATTTTTTATTTTTTATTATGTCATGTAGAAACTCTATTAAATTCAATGTTAATATTAAAAAAATATTATTGATATTGTTATTAAAATAAATTATGAAATCTCATATTAATATAAAAAAATTAATATTAATGTATTCTAATGCTAATATTAAATTTATTAATTTTGGATTAATATAATATTATTAACTTTGATGTAATACAAAATTTGTTATATTATAATATATAATAGCACAACCACATTAATAAATGTGGTTGATGTACGATGTAGGCATCAACAAAAGTCATTAACACAAAAAGAGTCATACAAGCATAGTCAATATGTTAATTTTATTTAACCTATTTTTTTAATAAATCTAACATAAATTGTTAAATCCTGAAGTAATCATAACCTAAAGCCACCTAAAGAAATAAAACCGAAATAGTTTCAATTGGAAGATGTGAAGCACTCTATGCATCTTTGATGTAGGTAGTTGGACCATTAATAATATTTTTGAAAATTTTAGATACAATTTCCATAGAAAATTATCATTTTTTGTCGAGGTGAATGTATAACACACATTTGAAATCTTGCATTTTAAATATGTATTATATAAAAAAATAATGTTGTACGACATCAAAATACAATTTTTTATTTTTTATTTAAACATAATATTTTAATTGTCAAAGTATTTTAATTTTTTTGAAATATAGAGGAGAGAGAGTGGGAGAGAAAGGTAAGAGAGAGAGAGGGGGATATAAAGATGGAGAGAGGGAGAGGAGGAGAGTATAGAAATTATGATGTATATTTGTAACTGCTTAGGAAGTTTTAATCAAAATCACAAGACACAAACCTACTCTACTACTTTGTGGACATCAATTCATAATTTAGAACAAAATTCTCATACATGCAATAAGAAATCACAAACATGTAAGTAGTAATTTTCCAGGGGAAAACAATATGCTAAAAACCCCAATGTATGCTTGCATTAATCTAGTGAATAGAGATGTATTAAAATTATTTTTCTCAACTGAGCACAACCTCCGAGTGCATAACCTATCTCTCTTCTCACTAAGAAGATCTGACCTAGACTTAGTGAATTTCTGCCTCTACTTGAGCTCCTATTTCCTTGCATTGTTCCCTGAGAAATTAGGCCCCAATTATTTAGGAATTTCTCCAAAATGGATTGCAAAATTCTTTAAGCTAATCATTAGACTGCATGCAACACATGTACACTCAAGACTTTACACTGCCTTAGAATTTCCACCAAGCCCGAGGAACTCGAATTATTTTCATGCACTAGTTATTTTGGGTTGATTGATTAGTTAACTGGATGACTACTAAGTTTCACTGAACTCGCACTGCACAACTGACCCTCCACTAGTTCCTTCAACAATTAGAACTAGTTTAATTGAAGAAAACTTTAGATCACTAACCTTGATTACTACAAATTAGTAATCACGCATGCTTAACTGAAATATAACTCCTCTAACTCAAATTTACTGACTAAATTGGGTGACACAAGTCATGTCACACAAGTTAACTGCATCCAAGTTGTCTAGTGATGTGGAAATTCAAGTTTTCTCAATTTAATCAATGCAAAATCAAATTGAGAATTTCTTGCTGCATTTTTCAACACTCCCTCTTAGCAATAAAGGGATTATCAACCACCCCTATCCTACACATATGGAACTCGAAATTACATCTTGACAAGGCCTTTGTCAAAATGTCAGCATCTTGTTCCTATATCAGAATGTATTGCAACAACATTATCCCCCTTTGCACACAATCCCACAAATGGTGATACCAGATATCCATATTCTTGGATCAATCATGAAAAATAAGATTCTCAGATAGCTTAATGCAACTCTGATTATCACATTAGATCACAACTCGATCCATCATCTAACCAAACAATCCAACAAGTATATTTATCGTCCATAACACCTCACATGTTGATTGACTCGCAACTATGTATTTTGCTTCTACCGAGCTGAGTACCACAAATCTTTGCTTCATGTTGTATTAGGAAAATTCCACCTAATGTACTTTTCCAATCTGATGGAATCCCCACCCAATCTCCATCTATGAAGCCACACAACTTCACTCCCTTCGTTCGTCTGTACCATCATCCAAATTAGGTAGTGCCTCTGAGGTACCGTAAAACATGCTTAGTTACTTTTCAATATAATTTGGTCGGCCTAACCATAGCTTGGCTTCGTTGGTTGACTTCATAACACATAATTGGTCATGTGTTCACAAGATACATCTGTGAACCCACTAGTTTCCAATAAATGGTAGCATCCACTTCTTCACCTAAAGTGGCATCCTCCTTCCTCCAGATGGTCGCTAGAGGCATCCATGGGTTTGAAACTATCCATGCAGAATCGATGCAATATCTCATTTGCATACTTTCCTTGAGAGATAAACAATTCCCCATCTCCTTTCCATACTTCCAATCTGAGGAAGTAGTGCATAAGACCCATGTTCTTCATTTCAAATTCTCTTAGAAGGTCCTCCTTGCAATATTTGATTAGTTTTTCATCACCATTTAAAATCAAGTGATAAACATATAAGACAATAATAAAAAAATTACCTTCTACTAAGATATGATATAGGTTTTCATCCGCTTCACTTTGGGTGAAGCCCAAACTAGTGAGATAACTATCGATCCTAGTGTACCAAGCACAAGGTGCTTATTTGAGACTTTACAACACTCGCTTGAGTTTGCACGCATGATACTCTCGATCAAAATTCTCAAATCCTTCTGGTTACTCTATGTACACATCCTCCTCAATAACCCCATCGAGAATTTGTTTTTTACATCCATCTAGTGGATCTTTCATCCCATATTCACAGCTAGTGAAACAATTGATCTATTGAATGAGTATCTTGCTAGAGGAGCAAAGGTATCCTTATAGTCAATTCCTTCCACTTGAGAGAACCCCTTGGCCATAGATATAGCCTTATACTTCTGTATTCTTTCTTCTACTACCTGCTCGACCTTGAAGATCCATCTCGAACCCACAACTGATTTATCTTTCGATTTAGGGACCACTTCCCAAACACTTTTCTTTACAATGGATTCATATTCCTCCACCATTTCATCAGCCCATGCGCGTTTCTATACTACTTTCTCGAAAGAGGATGGCTCAGTCTCTACAAGCTAAATCATTAGAGCCATGTAGCCAATGTACTGATCGGGTGACCTTCTCTACCTCCACAAATTTGAAGTAGAACCCACATTCTCCCTCACATCCTACACAAGTATCTCAACTTTCCTAGTTATTTCTTGCATTATATGGATGGTTCTGCTTGATTGGTTGTCTCCACTCTCTGCTCCTCAATTTGTGGCCACTCCACAACTTCTTTAGGTTCCTCCTTTAGGGTGATAACATCGTCTTCTATTCGGATTTGAAGCTCCCTCTGAAGAGGGCACCATATCACTTTGTCCTCTTCAAAATTTGCATCCCTTCACACAACTGTGATTATAAGAGATGGAAAGTATACATGATAGTTGTGGGGAGTTTCTGTGTAACCCAATTTTATTGTTGGCTTTAGCTTCTTCCTTGATTATTTGGAGACACGGTTGTAAATAGAGGCTCCAAAAATCCTGAAGTGTGGCACATCCGACTTCCTCCCTGAGAAATCCTCCTCCGGTGTAATCAAGCCCAAAATTTGACAAGGGATCTCATTCTGCAAATAAACTATTGTGTTTCATGCCTCAACCCACAAATGTAGAGGTAGGCCTTGGTCATGCAACATCTCCCTCACTTCTCTCACAATGCTATGGTTCTTTCTCTCAGCCACCCCATTCTGCTATGGGTTGTGGGGAGTTGTCAACTCATGTCGAATGCCTTCTTTTGCACAAAATTTTAAATTCATTCGACACATAATCACCTTCATTATCGCTCTTAAGAGTCTTCACCTTCTTCCTAGTTTCTTTCTCTACCAATGCCTTGAATTCTACAAACTTGGATAATGTATCATCTTTCTTCTGCATGAAGAAGATCTAACACTTCCATGAGAAGTCATTAATAAAAATGACAAAATATTTTTGTCTAGAAATGGAGGTTGTCAAGAAAGGTCCACAAACATAAGATTGGATCCTTTCTAGGATTGCATGTGCTTTTCGATCTCGATCATGGAATGTGGATTTTGTGTACTTCCCAAAAGTACACCCTTTGCATACATCTTGTTACCCAAGTGCTTCTTTGGGGAGGCATGTGGTTATCTACTACATAATCTTCAACGCGTTATGATTCAAATGACCAAGTTTTATGTGCTAAAGTTCACCGACATCGTGGCTCTACACCTTCTCCGCCTTTGTGCTTAATGCAACAAAATATTCCACATCTATCTTATATGGGTTATTCCAACAAACCCTAATTTTCTTCCTCTATCCCGTGGCTATGTGTCTCAGGAATGCCTTTTCTTTACTGAAGATCACATCATTACCATTGTCTTCAAAAATTGCAATAGAGATGAGATTTTTCTTTAGGCCTGAAAAGAACATGACATCCTTGAGTTTGAGGGGGGAGTCTAAGTCCCTCTGAAATGTGACTATACCAACCCCGGTTGCGCTACACCTTTAATTCCCCCCCATCTCAATGTGCATCTGCAAATATTTTTCCTCTAGGTCTCTGAAAATCTCTCTACACCCTATCATGTGGAATAATGCACCTGAGTCCAAGTATCACACTCCCCATCACTACACTATCTATGCATGCAATAGAGGTAAAACCAAGCTCAAACTATGAAGCCAAAGCTTCACTTGTTGCACCTCCTGAGGCCTTCTTTATTTCCTTTTTGTGTGGATACTTTGTGGCATAGTTCTTGAATTCATGACAATGGAAGCATTTAATTTTCGACAAATATTTCTTCTTTCCCCCTTGGATAGACTTTGGTTTGGGTTGAGATTTATTCCCTTTTCCCTTATTCCCTTTCCAACCATTGCAAATTTTTCTTCATCTTCACCCTTGGATGAAGTCTCATCTATGACATTTCGCCTTATTTTCTCTTGTACCAAATCATACAATAAGCGACCCCAATTTGGTATTTTCTCCCTCTCGTTCACCGAATATTGATAGCTATGCCAGCTATTGGGAAGGCCCAGAAGGTCTAGGCTTACTAAGTATTCTTTAGGAAAATTTAAACCAACCCTATAAATTTCATCACAACATTGTGTGAACTTGCTCATATACTATGAAATAGTGTCATTCTTCTACATCTTGATACTTCGAAGTTTATCCTTTAGCAAAAAATTCTTATGGTCATTATTATTTTCAAGAAATTATGTAAATGATTTCCACATTGTGAACAAAGTTTCTTTTTGACAGATATTTGAGACAATGTGATCTCATACTCCCTCCAATATTATTCTCCTCGCCTTGGCTACATCTTTCTTCCACTGAGCAAGGTTATGGGAATCATATTCTAGTTTTTTTTTAACATCTGTCTTGATTTATTATGTAAATCCATTGTCAGCCATGTAGAAATTTATGAATGTATTCAACTAATCTTGTAATGTAATAAAAAAAAATACTGAATCACTTCTACAAGTTGCGGAAACCAATTTCGATCGCACAATCACATAATAAGTAAGAGAAAGAAATTATCAAACACATGACACAAGATGTATCTGGGGAAAGAAACTGCTCAAAACCCTGCTATATATATATTTCATAAAGTGAAGATCATGAAATAATACAATGTTATTTCCCTTCCTGAGAAACCTCTGCACTCTCTTGACTATCTCACTTGATCTAGGAAAAATCGGTCCAATAGTTAACCAATTCTCTGCGTCTATTGGACCATCCCTACTTACATATTCTTGGAGGAATTTTGGCCCTATTAAATAGGAAATTCCCAAGAATTTATTGTGCAATTCCTTCAAGGAATCCTAATGGCATCATGCATGACCTCTATAATTTTATAATTATACAACTGATAGTTATCTTCCCTTTAACCCCAATCTCAACTGTGCCTTCCTTACAACTGACACACAACAACTATTTATATTGAATTATCATTTAACTGATTTACCACTAGTGAATTAAATCAAATTTAATTCACTAGACCTATCACTAGCTCATATCTCAGTCAGAACTATTTAAAATGATTTTAACTCAAACACTTGAGTTAACTAATTACATAACTGTAACTTGACTCCCTAAAACTTAGAGTGGACTCTACATGCCTCTATTTTGACCCTTAACTTGAAACTAAGAAAAATAAGTCTTACTGACTTAGTTAACACTTACAAGTTTTCATGTGATGGAATTGCAATTTTACTTCTAATTTAATTAAGGGAAAGTCAAATTAGAAGCCCCCTTTGGGGTTTCATTTCAACACTCCCTCTCAACAAGAGAGGGATCATCTTCTACCCCGATCCTCTCTTTGTGGAACTCGAATTTGCTTCTTGACAGTGCCTTCGTCAATATGTATACATACTTCTCCTCCATGGGTATGTACTCTAATAACATAATCCGCCTCTGCACACAATATTTAATATGGTGATACTGGATGTCAATATTCTTGGACTTGTCATGAAAAACTGGATTAACCGATAATTTGATTCAACTTTGGTTATCACAAAATATCACGTTCGGATCCAGCTATTGACCAAACAAACCAACAAGTATCTTCCTCATCTAGATGGCCTCACATGACTCCTGACTGGCATCCATGTACTCTGCCTCTACTGAACTGAGTGCAATTGATCTTTGTTTCTTGTTGTACCAAGAAACTATTTTTGATCCTATGTTGAAGATTTCCCCTGATGTTCTCTTCCCGTCGGATGGAATCCCTACCCAATCTGCATCAGTGAAGCCTTGAAGGTTCACTCCATCTATCCATTTGTACCATAGCCCATACTTTGTAGTGCCTCCGAGGAATCTCAACACATGCTTACCTACCTTCCAAAAGAGCTTTGTAGGCTTAACCATAGCTTGACTAAGTTGGTTAACCACATAGCATATGCCTGGTCATGTGTTCACCAAATACATAAGTGAACCCACAAGCTACCTGTAAACAGTAGCATCCACTACTTCGCGTGAAGTAGCATCCTCCTTCCTCCAGTTTCCTGCTAAGGAGTCTCCATGGGTTTGTTTCCCTCCATGTGGAACTTCTTGATGATATCATTGGCATACTTTCCCTGAGATACAAATATCTCCCCATCTCTTTGCCATATTTTCAATCCCAGGAATTAGTGCAAGAGCCCCATGTCCTTCATCTCAAATTATTTTACAATATCCTCTTTGCAAGACTTGATGAGATGATCATCTAGTATCATATCATCGACATAAAGTAAAATAATCAAAATCTTACCTTATACCATTATATAATAAAGGTTTGCATCTGCTTCACTTGTGGTGAAGCTAAACTTAGTGAAATAATTATCGATCTTGTTGTACCAAGCACGGGGTGCTTGCTTCAACCCATACAATGCTCTCTTGAGTCTGCACACATGTGACTCCCTGTCTAAGGTCTCAAAACCTTCTGGCTGCTCAATGTACACCTCTTCCTCAAGCACCCCATTCAGGAAGGTTGTCTTTAAATCCATCTTATGTATCTTCCATCCCATATACGATGAGAGTGCAAGGATGGATATTGTTTAGTCAATTTAGTGTTCCTAAATTGATAGCATAAATTATCAACCAGGGCTAGTAAACTGATGAAGTGTACTTGCACTATATGTGCCTAAGTATCCCTTTTCTTATTTCATTGTTTTCAGTGTTTTATTGATGTTTTGGGTTTTGTTATGTTTGAGTCTTAGTATGCTACTTTATGCTCATGAGATGAAGTTAAATCTATGTCAAAAAGGAAAGAAAAGAAGGAAATCTTAGAATTAAAACATAGTTTAGTTACAAATTCTATCCCTAATTAGAAAAATGGTGAAAACAGAGAATCCTAATCCATGGATGTTATAGCTTGCAAATGAACATTTATGAAAATGAAAGGTAACTCAAAACACTACAACTCAATCTGATCCATTTAGTTAGAGGTTTGTTGGAATAGTTTGTGAAAGATATTAAATTCTAATGTAATGAGGATATTCCTAAAACATAAAAGAAGTATTTAAACAAACAACAACTTAGAAAATTATAGTGAAATCTCATTCATATGATAGAGGTGTTTTGGAATAGCTTGAGAAAAAGATTACTATAATGTAATAAGGATCTCCTATGGAATGCTGAAACAACTTATGACATTACAACTAGATCTCATTCATCATTTAGAGGTTTGTCGGAAGAGTTTATTGAAGGAGATTAGACATAATGTTGTAAGGATCTTCTATAAAACAATCAAGCAGTAACCCACAATATTACAACTAAGTCTTATTCATGATTTAGAGATTTATTGGAATAGCTTGAGAAGAAGACTGTTTGTAATACTATGAGGATCTTCTATCTAATTGCAGAAAGGAAATGCTAATAACTCAACATAGTACAACCAATCTCATTCATATAGTAGTGATATATTGGAAAATCTTGAGAAAGAGAATGGTTGTAGGACAATGAGGATTTTCTTAATCTAGATGACAGAAACTGAAGTGCTAGTAACTCAGAATATTACAATTAAATCCATTCATTTAATAGAGATATATTAGAAAAGCTTGAGAAAAAGACTAACTGTAATATCATGAGGATATTTTATCTAAGCAAATGACATGAAACATAATGCTAAAAGATGTAATTCCAGAAAGCAGTCTAAGTAAGGAAATATGACAAAAACAGAATTGAAAACTACTTATCTAGAAAACATGTAAAGCTTCCTCGAATAGTAGGGGCCCTCTGCTATCAATTCAAAATTAATCCTTTAACTCCTCAAGGTTGTATTCAGAATAGCATCAAACTTTACTCCTATTATCAAAATTCTTCGAAAACAGAGTATCACAGGAATGATAAAATATGTATCCAACTTGTTCCTCTCAGATTTACCGAGCTGAATTTATATGCAATTACATAACTAATATTGAATAAAAGTAGGTCCAGGTTTAGTTTTAAAGTTAAAATCAAAATAGAACTCTTTTAGGTTTCCTGATTTGTTGTAAAGCAAATCAGGTGTCTTGATTCCTGTAGAAGACAACTTGCTTGACTTTTTCTTTGACCATGTACATAGGCACCTTCATCTTTCGATCCAGTCTTCATGGAAGGGAAAAAATGATGTAGGAAAGATTTGGAATCCTCCTATGTGTGCCTTTTCTCCAGATGACACCTGTAACATATGTAAACACAACAACAACTACAGAACGCTAGACTAGCTACAAAATGATTGCATTCTGTAGCTAAAACTGTTTAAAAATCATTAGGACAGCAAAATCACAAAAGTACAATAAGTTAATCATTGTATGCAACCTTTAAGTAATCTTAGTCATTCTCATTGAGTTTTAGGTTTATGAAATGATAAAGGAATGATGAAATGAAGTGAATTTTGGCAAAAGAGAAGACAATTTCAGGGCTCAACATACCCCTACTGCAAAACTCTTGCATGTCCTCATGCAATTCCATCAAAACTTTATTCCATTTGTACTGATACTTCTGCAAGAACATCTAGCCTCCTTTTTCTGCTTCTTTTGGTAGTCAATGCCATTCTGGGTTTCCTCATGAGTGCTTTGAACTTAAGATTAATGAGTGCCCTATTCAATTTCTTGTTTCTTTTTTTTAGCTTCTTGTTTGCTTTATATAGTACTTCCATTTGCTGAGAAAGAGTGATGTTCATGCTACCCTTCAATTTGACCTGCTCTCTTAGGATTTCATTTTCATTGTTGATATGGTTATTCAGTATCTCCAATTCATAATTGTCTCTTTTCAAAATTTCTATTGGAGGTTCTTGTGGACTGGGAGATCTTTCTCTATTTTCTAAGGCCCTTTTCTCTAGTGATTCCACATAGTCATAAATCTGTTGTTGAGCCAGATCTATATCTGGGGTTCTTCTATTAGGATTTTCTTCATACTGGTGTAGAGGGGATCTATCAATTGAAGATTGGATTGGATTTTCTTCTTCTTCAATGTTTATGACCCCTGTTTCCTTAATGCATGTCTTTTTCACCATGCCTTTAAGCCTGGAGCTTCTTCTCAATTTAGGTGGATTTTCATTTTTTTCTTTAGTACATTCACTTGTTAATTTCTTCTTTCTTTTATTCCTGAGTTGTTTCCTGATCTTTACCAATTTTTCAAAGATTACTTCTTCACTATCTTCCTGTGTTGATGTATCAAGTTTGATCTCAACAGTTTTAACAATTTCCCCCCTCCTACTTCTTCTTACAGGTTCTTCTTTAGATAATGTTTCTTCTAGTTCTTCAAAATGGTTTGTTAGGAGGAATTCATCCCAACTATCTCCTACTTTCTTCAAGTGAAACTCAATTAACATTTTAATTAAGCCATGATGATGCAAAGTAGTTTCTAGGAACTGAAGTCTTTTATGAACATTAGAGGCCATCCTTTTCAAACTATTAAGTAGGAAGAAGGTTAAATTTATTTCATCCTGTAAGAAATTCATCATCAGTCTAATATGATAGACATACAAAGTGCCAAATCTACCCTCATAGGTTATGAATTTTTGTAAAATCAACAACACATTCCTCCATTTATTTTTCAAAGTTGTACTAGGAATACCTTTTCTAAACACTGAAATGTCCATACCTGCTTTTTTTAGCATTTGTTTCCAAGTTTCATTATTGTGGTAATTCTATGGCCTTAGCTATGAATGAATCCGTGATGGTGAACCTAATATTCCCAATTTCTACCTTTGATCCATCGAATGACCTTGCAAATGACTTCATGACTTCTTTGTGGAATCCATTGAACTTCTTTATAAAGCTCAGCCAGCCTACCTGCTGTAATAATCCCTTAACCTGAGGGTATCCTTCTAAATATTTGGTCCCAATTGGCTCTAATCTCACAATAAGCCCCATTTCTCTCCTTGACACCAATTTCTTCCTTTATTTGACTTATATCCACTACTCTGTTTCCACTTTCCTGTCTGAAGAAAGAGTAGCTGTGGAAGGTTGTGTTACACTTAAAATGACTTCTTTGCAGATGAAAACTGGCTACGAAATGTAATGGCAATGAGTGGATGTGAATGAATGAATAAGGTAGTGGTAAATCATGAAGATGATCGGGTTTAAGATTTTGATGTGGGATAAAATGCCATGAAGAGATCTTGTAATGATTTTCAAAATTCATCAATAAATGACATGATCTAAGGACGTGACCTAATAGGTCACATCAAAGTTTTGTCCGTTAATATTAATGATGAATTGTTATGGAGCGGAATGTAATGGATTTAGTCTTTTTATGATAGGCAAGGATCAATTCGAATGATAAAATAACTTTAGGAAACAAATGATTTAACTATACTATATCTTTCATGTTTTGCTATCAAAATAATTTCATACAGTTTACCTTAGTCTTTTTTATTTTGCTGCTTTGTTGTACTTGTTCTTTCATCTAAAAAATATTGATCTTTTAAGCTCCATAGTCTTCTTTGGCTCATCCTTTGTTTATTCAAGCAGGTTTTCAGGGTCAAATTAGCTGCAAAACAAGATTAGCTATAGAACAGGTAGTTGCAGAATGTACCTGTTAAAACTCTGAAATATGGAATGGATTGGAATGAAACATAGATGAAGTGAAATATGGAATGGAATGAGATGGATGAAATTAAATATGGAATGGAATGAGATGGATGAAATTAAATATGGAAAGTGAATCTGCAACTTATGATTTTATGATACTTCATTGCAGAAAAAGAATTAATTTTTGAAAGTTTAAAGTGTGAGAAGAATTCTGATTTTCACCTTATACCTTCTGTATAAACATGCCAATCAATGATTGGTTTTCATATATATATATATATATATTATTTTTATTTTTTATTTTTATTTTTATATATATCTATTTTTTTTTTAGATAATTGAAGAAAAATACAATTAAGTTAGTGAAGAAGAAGGATTCTTCTTCACTAACTTCATATCAAAGTTATCTTGGAATTTCTTAACAAATTCCTCTCTTGAAAGTGGCTTATGATACACTTTTAATCTGTGTCCATTTACAAGAAAGGCTACCTTTCCTTCATCTATTGTCCTGATTTTTATTGCTCCATTTTCAAAGATTTTCACAATCTCATATGGCCCAAGCCAATGAGTTTGAAATTTACCTTGAAAATCCTTGAACTTTGAATCAAATAAGAGGGCCCAGTCACCTTCTTTAAATTTCTTTTCTTTGATGTACTTATCATGCCATCTAGTCCTTTGTTTTTGGACTATGCTTGTTCTATGGACTGCATCTTGTCTAATCTCATCCAGTTCATTAATTTTCTCCAGTCTGTGCTTTTGTGCTTCTGTTAGATCAAGTCCTAACTGGACTTCCATTTTGAAAGTTTGGATCTGAAACTCTATGGGAAACAAGACTTGTTTTCGATAAACAAGTTCATAAGGGGTGTGTCCTGTTGTGTTTCTCCATGTAATTCTGTAGGCCCATAAGGCTTCAGGAAGTCTTTCTGCCCAATCTCTTCTATGTAAATGAACAGTCTTTGTCAGGATCCCTTCAATGACCTTATTGGTAGATTCCACTTGGCCATTTTCTTGTGGATGGCAGGGAGTAGATTTCCTGTGTCTAATTTTGTACTTCTCTACCATTTGTTCCACCATCTTTGATGTGAATTGAGCTCCTTAATCTGTAACAATTTCTCTTGGGACACCAAAACGAGTAAAAATATCCTCAAAAAGAAAATTAACTACAGATGCTTCAGTAGAAAAAAATAATGGTTTGACCTCTACCCATTTGGTAACATAATCAGTACAAACTAATATATATTTCTTTTGCTTTGATGGAGGATTAATAGGTCCTACAAAATCTAAAGCCCATTTCTCAAAAGGTTCAATATGTACCTGAGGTTGCAATGGCATCTCACCTGAAGGAGAAGGTTTCCCTACCCTTTGGAAACTATCACACCTTTTGAAATACTCTTTAGCATATTTAAAGAGGGATGGCCAATAATATCCTAGATGAAGGATTTTATAAGCTGTCCTCTTATCAGCAAAGTGTCCACCACAAGGTTCATCATGACATGCTTTGAGAATCTTAGGCATCTCATCTTCTTGAACACATCTTCTGATAATAAAGTTTGTGACCTGTTTTGTATAACTCATTACCAATCCATGAATATTTTGCACTGTCAAAAATGATTTTTCTGTTGTCTCTTACATTCATAATTGAAGGAAATTTCCCTGAAACTAGATAATTGGCAATATCAGCAAACCAGGGAGTTTTAGTAGTAATTGCAAAGAGATATTCATCAGGGAATTGATCTTCAACTGGAGTGTTGTCCTTAATGTTTTGAAGTCTAGATAGGAAGTCAGCTACTGTATTTTTTTTTCCAGGCCTATCTAGAATGGTGATGTTAAATTCTTGTAAAAGCAATAACCATCTTGTGACTGTGCCATTAGTAATTGATTTTTTCATTAAATACCTAATTGCAGAGTGACATGTGTGGACAAAAGTTTCATAGCCTGTTATATGGTGTCTGAATTTATTTATGGCGTGAACAACAGCTAAGAAATATTTTTCAGTTACAGTATAATTCAACTCTGAAGGAGTCAAATTTTTACTTGTATAGTAGATGGCATAAGGAATCAGATATTTTTGTCCCAATACAGCTCCTAATGTTGTATCTGAGGCATCTGTTGAGATATGAAAAGGTAATTTCCAGTTAGGTCCCCTTAAAATAGGTGCTTCAGAAATTTTTGTTTTTAGGGTTTCAAAGGCTAACTGGCAGTCAGAATTCCAATTGAATTCACAGTCTTTGGTAAGTAGTTTGAAAAGTGGAGATGCTATTTTGGTGAAGTTTTCTATAAATCTTCTATAATATCCTGTAAATCCTAGAAAACTCCTAACATCTTTCTGACAACTTGGAACTGATAGTCTAGAGATGACTTCAACCTTTGACTCATCAACTCTAATCCCATCTCCTGAAATATGATGTCCTAAGACAATACCTTCAGTAAACATCATGAAACATTTTTAATGAATTAATGAAAGGTTTTCCACTTTACATCTTTTAAAACTTTTTCCAAGTTTGCTAAGGCTTCTTCAAATGTGTTTCCATAGACTGTGAAGTCATCCATGTAGACTTCTACACAGTCATGTATTAGATCTGAAAAGATTCCCAATACTACCCTTTGGAATGTTGCAGGTGAATTTCATAATCCAAAAGGTAATACTCGGTAGGCATAGGTACCCCAAGGACAGGTAAATGTGGTTTTATCTTGATCCTCAATTGCAACTTGAATTTGGTTGTAACCAATGAAACCATCCAAAAATAAAAAAATACTCTTTGCCTGCTAATGTATCTAACACTTGATCTATGAAGGGTAAGGGAAAATGGTATTTAAGAGTAGCTTTGTTTAATTCTTTGTAGTCAATTCATACCCTCCATTTACCATTTTTCTTAGGTACAATCACCAAAGGAGAGACCCACTGACTATCTGAAATGGGATAAATAAAGTTGACATTTAACAATTTCTGCAACTCTTCTTTAACAATCTCCCTAAGGTTTGGATTCATCCTTCTCTGAGGCTGTCTGATTGGTTTACAATTTTCCTCTATATAGATATGATGAGTGCAAGTCTTAGGGTTGATCGCTTTCATGTCAGTGTACTCCCAAACATATGCAGAAGAGTGTCTTTGTAATATTTTGACTAGCTTTTTTTGTTGAAATTTCTCTAGGTTTTTGTTTATGTTTAAGGTTTTTCCTGGGAATATTTCAATTGTAGAGCTGCCAAATTATTCCATGGAGTAAAGAGACATCTGTCTTGATGAAAAAAACTCAATATTGGATTCTTCTTGAAATTTTTCATGTTTGTATTCTGAAGAAGATTCATAATTTTCCAAGGTATTCAGAATCTGACTATCTTCACTAATTTTTGAAATAGTGAAGAGAGGTTGTATATCTTCTTCATCATCAATCCATTGAGTATCATCTAATTCTGTGATTGTTCTTGCTAGAGGATACAAGGTGAATTTCTTGGTTGAACTTCCATCAGAAATGTACATATCACCAAATCTACAGCTAATGAAAGCATCAGCTGTAGCTAACCAAGGTCTTCCTAATATAATAGGATGCCTCCTAGATCATTTTTAGGAGTCAAGATCATGAAATCCATAGGAAACTCCCAAGAATCTAAGGACACTGGAATTTCTTCTAATACCCCATTGGTTTGATTACAGATCTATCTGCTAATTGTAATAGTGTGGGTGTAAAAAGAAGATTAGGAAGTTTTAGTTTTTCCATGATTTTTCTACTCATGATATTGATTGTTGCTCGTAGATTAATAAGTGTGTTTGGGATTTATATTCCATTGATATGTATCTTAACAACTGGATTTCCAGGATCTAGATATTTTGGAATGGAAATCTTCCCCATCATTATGTCTACTATTTTTCCTACCAGTTTTATTTTCTTTATCTCTTTTATTCTTTTTCCTGTTTTTTCATACTCCACTCTTTTATTTTTTTTTCTAGAATTTGGATTTCCTTGATGGCTTGTAATAATGGAATCTTGATACAAACATTTCTTAACTCATCTAAGAAATCATAGTTAGGCATCTTAATTTTTTTCTCTACACCCTATCAATTTGTAATCTTTCAGGAAAAGGAGGTGTAGTAGTAGATGTTGATGGCTGTTCTAACATAGGAGTTGAAATTATTGGTTCTTTTTCTTTTCCAATGTTTTGGTCTTGAAGAGATGTATTTCCTTCAAAAAAATTATTTACCTGTAGAGAATCTTCCTCAAAATTGTTTTGTTCTTGTATAACTACAGAAGGTTTCTTTCTTTCAAGTATTCTTCCAAACCTAAGTTGAACATCATTAAGGTCTAAAGGAGTAATCAAATAGGTTGGAAATTTTTGACCTTCTATCATATATGTATTCTGAGGGTTTTTATTGTTGGGGTTTGGTATTGGCTGGGCAGGCAACTGATTTGATTTTTGAGGAAATGGTAATGGAAGTGGAGGATTTTGATTTTGATTTTGATGTTGGTTTTGATGTTGCAGATTCTGCTGAGGATTTAGTTGAGGAGGAAAGTTTGAATATGATGGATATGAGGGATAAGAGGGTGGATATTGATAATATTGGGAGAACCTTCCATAAATATTTTGTGCTCCTTGAGCCCAAGGTTGAGATTTATTTTGAAATTGGGGCCAAGGTTGCTGCCAAGAGTTCCAATTAGGTGAGGGTTGATTATACATTTGATTACTAAACCCTTGTGTTTGAGGTCCCTGCCAAGGTCTTTTAGAGACAAAATTAAGAGATTCCATATAATTTTTGGTTGTTTCTTCTTGAAAGACAACTTTAAGGCCAGGGATTAAGGGACAATTCTTGGTCTCATGTTTTTCAGAACAAATTGCACAAGTCTCTATTACTTTTGCATCCAAAGGACGCTCTCTTAAGGCATGCTTCTTCCTACATTTGGGACAAAAGATTGCTAAGGCATCAGTTTCAACTTTCTGCTTGTTTTGTAACTTAAGGGCGTCTATTTGCTCACTAAGACTCCCTAAAATGTCAGTTTTAAATTCATCAAGCATATTACCTATCTCTGCCCTACTTACTGTTCCAGCTGCAGAATTACTTTCCCTTGCAAGAGCAGAGTCTCTTAGTGCTTTTAGAATCTTAGATTTTCCTCTTGAAAGATTAATACATAGTTATGCTATATCAGGTAATGAAAGTTGAGATATGTCTCCTTTCCCCATCATATTAAGAATATCTATCCATTCATCCCTAATTTTCTTCAACAAAATAGCTTTCAAAGTATCTTGGTCTAAGTTTTTCATTTTTTCCCTCTTGATGTTATAGTTAAATATTTCCAACAAATCCTCTAGATTTTCATCCTCTTTTTGCATCATCTTGAACACTTCCTCCATATGATTGACTAGTATACAGTAATCCAAATATCTGTCTAGAAATGCTTTCCTCATTTCATCCCATGTCCTAATAGACCTAGTGATTAAACTCATAAACCATTTTAATGCTGCTCCTTTCAATGTTGAAGGGAACAATTTAAGTTTCTGAGCATCTTGTAGGAATCATAGGTTCTACATAGAACTTCAAATTAAAATAAGAAGGTCTCAGGATCCTCACTTTTTATTCCATGAAAGTTTGGAAGAATAGAGGGTGAGATATTTTTCATACTTGCATTAGTATTTTCATCTATTATAGGGAATCCAAAAGGACTTTTAGTTTCCCTTCTACCTCTTCCTCCTTCTGCATTTCCTCTTCCCCCTTCTACATTTCCTCTTCCCCTACCTTCTTCTGTACCTCTACCTCTTCCTCTATCTCCTCCTCTTCCTCTACCTCCTCCAAATAGTGTATATTCCCCATTAAAGACTTCTCCTTCCCCTTCTTCTGCCATGATAGAATCCTCTGAACTGATATAGGGTTTAGTTGGAAGAGCTAGTTGTTCTATTGGTTCTTCTATCAAGGGTATATTGAAGAAATAGTCCTCTTCTTCCTCTTCACTAGGGATTTGTAATTATTTTGCTGGAATATATTACCCTATGGAAGTGAAAAAGGTTATCCCTTCTATAGGAGTCCTTGGATCTTCTTCCTCTAGAATTGCTTCAGTGGATGAAGTGGGAAATCTTCCTGATGGGATATTTGATCTTGAGACTTCTGGAAGCCAATGAACAGTATATTAAGGAATGTGGGTTTGAGTTGGAGGTGTGCTACTTCTTGGTCTTGGTGGAGTGAGTGGAGTTGTGGGAATTAAGCATCTTCCTCTTACAAATATACCCCTAGAATCTCTTTCTCTACACATATCATTGTTTTTGCAAAATAGGAAATAAGGCTACCTAGTTACACTTCCCCGGCAACGGCGCCAAAATGTTTAGTCAATTTAGTGTTCCTAAATTGATAGCATAAATTATCAACCAGGGCTAGTAAATTGATGAAGTGTACTTGCACTATATGTGCCTAAGTATCCCTTTTATTATTTCATTGTTTTCAGTGTTTTATTGATGTTTTGGGTTTTGTTATGTTTTAATCTTAGTATGCTACTTTATGCTTAGGAGATGAAGTTAAATCTATGTCAAAAGGGAAAGAAAAGAAGGAAATATTAGAATTAAAACAGAGTTTAGTTACAAATTCTATCCCTAATTAGAAAAATGGTGAAAACTGTTGAGAATGCAGCAAGATGATGGAGCTTAGTGAAATGAAGTCGCCTTCACTAAGTGGGCCCGCAGGCAAATTCTGGCGCAAAGTCTATTTTTAGACTACGTCTATTTTTAGACATACGGAGCATAATTCAGAGATTCCAGTTGGAGATTCTTGAAGTATGCGACATGTTGGTAAAAATAGATGAGACTCTTATTTTTAGGTTCCAGGCTATTTTTAGACTGCATCTCCTAAAAATATGGAAGTCAAATATTATTTACCCTTAATAATATTTTGACTATAAACAACAATTTACTCTCTTGGAGCACTTCAGTTCGAGTCATGGAGGTGGCTCATGCAACTGACAGAGGAATCACATGGTTCCTAGGGTTTGATGGCATCTTGCATGGTTGACTTCAGTTGGACTTCAGTGGCAGAAGTTTTGGAGGAGTTAATGAGACAGATAGTGGAGTTGTGTTCTGTTTATTTTAGTTGAACTAGTTGAGATTAGTTTAACTATCTAATCAATTAGTTATGAGTGGAGTGAATTAAATATTATTTAATTCACTAATTAGTAACTCATTAGTCAACTCAAGAACACTTCAGTTCACTACAGTGCATGATCAGTTCAGTGGAGACCAGTGGAAGAGGTAGATGAAAGAGTGAGTAAAGCTATCAGTTGGAGGATCAGTTTTGCATGGGATTTGCATTACACTTGGAGGAATTTTCCATGACAATTGCGCAGTCAAGCCAAGGGGATTCGAACCTTGGATCTCTACATATACAGGCCATGATTGCGCAATAGAGGCAAGGCAATTGGCGGGGAGTTTTGAACCAGTAACCTGTTCAAAACTAAGCTAGATTGTGTGTGACTTTATGAGAAAGTACTGAGTACTTGTGAGGAATATTGTACTTGTTTTGTTACATGATTTCTCCATTATAATATACACAATAGCTGCGGGGGTTTCAGCATAGCTTTTCCATGTACATACCGAGTTAATGTGTGATTGAATTGATGTGATCGCTTCTATTATTTCCGCATGTGACAATTAATTGTAGATGAGATTATGTGTTATGCATGCAATTCGAAATTGATGTGTAATCGGTTAATCTCCATTGAATAAGTGATTTATTCAGTCAATTTCTACATGGTATCGTGAGCAAGATTAATTGCCGAGATCTATTACTTATGGATTACAAACTTATTTCGGTAGACAGAGTCTGCATGCGGGCCAGGTAGCCTCCGGATTCATCTTTCTTCGGAAAGTGAAAGGTCTGCTAAACGCCCCTTGCAGTCAATCTCTGTGCTAGAAATAATTTGTTCTCACATATCTAGAGCGGTTGAGCTTTGAGGTGGAATTCGAATTTTGCAGCAGTTTTGTTTTCTTGGTGCCGTTGTTGAAAATGTCTTTCAACGGTTTGCGACTCGAATATGCTCTTGAAGGCAGTTCGAATTATGTTGCATGGAAGGATCGCATGGAAGCAATATTAGAAGATAATGGTCTCAAGGAGTTCGTAGATACGGATGTCCAAAAGCCCACTGATCCTGCTGAAGTCGATGCATGGCAAAAGAAGATGGCGAAGTGTCGAAGGATCCTGTTGGAGGGCGTCAAGGATCATATTGTATCCAGCCTTCATGGAAAGGCTACTCCATATTTAATGTGGAAAGCTTTGACGGATCTATTCCAGAGTAAGAGTGACCAAAGGAAGCTGGCGCTCAAAGACAAGCTCAGGAACATCAAGATGGAGAAGGGCGACAGTATCGCTAAATACCTCACTAAGTTCACTCAATGCAGAGATGAACTGGGAAGTGTGGGAGTTACTGTCGATGAAGAGGATATGGTCGACCTGGCTCTCCTTGGTCTTCCGAAGGCTTGGCACTCATATCAAGATAGTGTCAATGGTCGGGAGAAGCTGCCGGGATGGGAGCGCCTTGGGGCGGATCTCATGCAGGAGGAGATAAGGAGGACTACTCGAGATGGATCTTCATCAAAGGGAGCTGATGAAGAAAACTGCGCTTTGGTGTCCAAAGCTAAGAAAGGGAAGGGTAAGAAAACCTCTCATTCTGGTGCTAAGGGCAAGAAGCAGGATATGGCGAAAGTGAAGTGCTTTCACTGCCATGATCACGGACATTATGCTACCAATTTTCCAAAGAAGAAGAAGAACAAGCAAGCGGGAAGATCTGCAGATGGAGAAGCTTTGGCTTCACAGTTCGAGCTTGACTTTTCACTGATTGCATGCTTGGTTTCAAGTGTGATGGGATCGTTGTGGTTCTTGGACAGCGGTGCGTCATTTCATATGACGGGAGATCGGGAGTTGTTCTCAGAACTGGAGGACAAGGATTTGGGTATGCACATCGAGATGGGCGATGACGGTAGATACAGTGCGACTGGTATCGGTACCGTATCCTTTCAGAGGGAGTCTGGTAAACCCTTTGTTCTAAAGGATGTCATGCATGTACCTGGATTGAAGAAGAACCTGATTTCAGTAGCGATGTTGGAGGATAAGGGGTATGATGTGGTCTTCAACGAAGGAAAAGCCTTCCTGCGCAGTAAGACTACTGGAGAGACCCGGAAGATAGGGGTTCGAACTCAGAACCTTTATCAGTTGCAGGTAGATGACTGCGCAGCTATGGCATGCAAGGCGGGAGAAGTGGTGAGCCGGGATGAAGAGGGCGAACTATGGCACAGGAGATTGGGCCATCTTCACCATGGAGCTTTGAAGATTCTGCAGCAGATTTCTACTGGACTTCCTAAGGGCACCCTTGCGCAGTCAGATCACTGCAAGGGGTGTACTTTAGGGAAGTATGTGAAAGCCACCTTTCACGAGAAGGATAGTCGCGCCACGACGATCCTTGAGAGAGTTCACACATACGTGTGTGGTCCTTTCTCAGTTGCTTCGACAGCAAAGCACAGGTATTATGTGATCTTTGTTGATGATTTCTCTCGAAAGTGCTGGATCTTCTTCATGCATAAGAAGAGCGATACATTCGCGAAGTTCTGTGAGTTTAAAGCACTGGTCGAGAAGGAGTCGGGGAAGAAGGTGATTGCTCTAAGGAGTGATAACGGTGGTGAATTCATCTCGCCTGAATTCAAGGAGTTCTGCAGCGCAGAAGGGATTCGGAGAGAGCTCATCGCACCCCATAACCCACAGCAGAACGGGGTGGCTGAGCGGAAGAACAGAACGATCGTGGGTGCTGCACGGGCGATGTTGCATGATCATGGCCTACCCCTTCACTTGTGGGCTGAGGCATGCAATACAGCAGTGTATGTGCAGAACCGTTGTCCTCACAAGGTTCTTGGCATGAGTACACCAGAGGAGGCTTATTCTGGCAAGAGGCCCGATATTTCCCATTTGCGGATTTTTGGTTCTCCTGTCTACATGCATGTGACGAAGGATGCGAGAAGGAAGCTGGATCCAACTGCTGAGGTTGGAATATTTGTGGGGTACACTGATACACCTCATAACCATCGGGTGTATGTGCCAGACAGTCGCAAGACTGTTGTGCGACGGGATATAAAATTTCAGGAGGAGAAAGCCATGCAGTGTTCGCTTGAGAGGGAGCTACACTTGCATGCAGATGAGGAGCCGTTAGTTCCTAAGGAGGAGCTTCCGGATGTGGATCAGCCACAAGAGGAGGTTCAGAAGGTGGAAGAAACCACCCAGGCAGCGCCAACCATCAGAGGGCGCATGCGCACTACAGAAGCTGAGCGATTGGCTCGGGATGCAGAGAAGGTTGTAGGACCACCTACAGCACAGCGCAGACAGAGACAGTCACCGGATCGGTACACTGGATACATGGCTCTTGTGAGTCAATGTGTTGTGACCGAGCCATCCTCTTTTGAGGACGCTGTGGAGGAACCCGCATGGGTTGATACCATGATCGAAGAATATGATTCGATCGTCAAGAACAGTGCATGGGAGATTGTCCCAAGACCGGTTGGGAAATCAGTGGTGGGTTCGCGATGGATCTACAAGGTGAAGCAGGCAGCTGACGGGAGTGTGGAGAAGTACAAGGCGAGATTTGTCGCCCGTGGCTTCTCACAGATCGAGGGGATTGACTATGAGGATACTTTTGCACCTGTCGCAAGGTACTTTTCCATACGGACGATCCTTGCTCTCTCAGCGCAGATGGGGTGGCACATTCATCAGATGGATGTGAAGACTGCGTTCCTCAATGGAGTTATTGAGGAAGAGGTGTAAATAGAGCAGCCTGAAGGTTTTGAGATCTTCAGCAGTGAGTCGCATGTGTGCCGACTCAAGAGAGCACTGTACGGGCTGAAGCAAGCACCTCGTGCTTGGTACACTCGGATAGACAGCTACTTCACCGGGCTTGGGTTCTCCAAGAGTGAGGTGGATCCAAACCTGTACCAGATTGTGGTGGAGGGGAAGCTGTTGATCATCGCACTGTATGTAGATGATTTGATTTTGACTGGCGACGAGCAGTTGATACTTTCATGCAAGGAGGATCTTGCACGAGAGTTTGAGATGAAGGACCTGGGCATCCTTCATTATTTCCTGGGATTGGAGATTTGGCAGCGCAGTGGAGGACTGTTTGTTTCTCAGGGCAAGTATGCCCGGGAGATTCTGGAGAGGTTCAACATGCAAGGCCGCAAGCCTGTTGATACCCCTCTTCCTGGAGGATGGAGGAAGGGAGATGCTACTTCGGCCGAAGTTGGGGAGAGGGAAGATGCCCACCGTCTATCACGCTGGTGTGGCCGCTATGTATCCGTCAATACACACCAACATATGGCAAGCAACTCACTGCAGTTTAAGCCTACCAGTTTCGAAGGCGGTGCTGCTGTGGTCGTTTGCGACGGAAAGACGGATGTGGGTCACACGTACGGAGGATGACAAGCCGGCTTCACCGATGACAAGGTGGAGTCCAACTGACCCAAGAGCACTTCTGGAGGAGTTTTTAGCATTGGGTCGACAGCAGTTTCCTGGTATAGCAGGAAGCAGAGATCCGTGGCACTTAGTTTAGTAGAGGCCTAGTACATGGCAGCTAGTTTGGTTGCATGCGAGGCTATTTGGATGAGGAAGATCCTCGCAGGATTGTTCAGTTACTGGAGCCACAAAGATCTCACTCATGGATAACCGTACGCCGCACAAGCTCTCGGCTAATCCAGTATTTCATGATAGGTCCAAACATATCAACATCAAGTACCATCATATCAGAGATTGTGTTCAGCGGAGAATCATGAAGCTTTCATATGTTCCCACGGAGGATCAGGATGCCGACATCCTGACGAAGGCGCTCACCAGGAGCAAGTTCGAATTCCACAGAGGCAGGATAGGGGTTGCAGATAATCCATATCTTGCTGAGAGGGAGTGTTGAGAATGCAGCAAGATGATGGAGCTTAGTGAAATGAAGTCGCCTTCACTAAGTGGGCCCGCAGGCAAATTCTGGCGCAAAATCTATTTTTAGACTATGTCTATTTTTAGACATACGGAGCATGATTCAGAGATTCCAGTTGGAGATTCTTGAAGCATGCGACATGTTGGTAAAATAGATGAGACTCTTATTTTTAGGTCCCAGGCTATTTTTAGACTGTATCTCCTAAAAATATGGAAGTCAAATATTATTTACCCTTAATAATATTTTGACTATAAACAGCAGTTTACTCTCTTGGAGCACTTCAGTTCGAGTCATGGAGGTGGCTCATGCAACTGACAAAGGAATCACGTGGTTCCTAGGGTTTTATGGCATCTTGCATGGTTGACTTCAGTGGCAGAAGTTTTGGAGGAGTTAATGAGACAGATAGTGGAGTTGTGTTTTGTTTATTTTAGTTGAACTAGTTGAGATTAGTTTAACTAGCTAATCAATTAGTTATGAGTGGAGTGAATTAAATATTATTTAATTCACTAATTAGTAACTCATTAGTCAACTCAAGAACACTTCAGTTCACTACAGTGCATGATCAGTTCAGTGGAGACCAGTGGAAGAGGTGGATGAAAGGGTGAGTATAGCTATCAGTTGGAGGATCAGTTTTGCATGGGATTTGCATTACACTTGGAGGAATTGTCCATGACAATTGCACAGTCAAGCCAAGGGGATTCGAACCTTGGATCTCTACATAACCAGGCCATGATTGCGCAATAGAGGCAAGGCAATCAGCAGTGAGTTTTGAACCAGTGACTTGTTCAAAACTGAGTTAGATTGTGTGTGACTTTATGAGAAAGTACTGAGTACTTGTGAGAAGTATTGTACTTGTTTGGTTACATGATTTCTCCATTATAATATACACAATAGCTGCGGGGTTTTCAGCTATAGGCTTTCCCCATACATACTGAGTTAATGTGTGATTGATTTGACGTGAGATTGCTTCTATTATTTCCGCATGTGACAATTAATTGTAGATGAGATTATGTGTTATGCATGCAATTCGAAATTGATGTGTAATCGGGTTAATCTCCATTGAATAAGTGATTTATTCAGCTAATTTCTACAAAAACAAAGAATCCTAATCCATGGATGTTATAGCTTGCAAATGAACATTTATGAAAATGAAAGGTAACTCAAAACACTACAACTCAATCTGATCCATTTAGTTAGAGGTTTGTTGGAATAATTTGTGAAAGAGATTAAATTATAATGTAATGAGGATCTTCCTAAAACATAAAAGAATTATTTAAACAAACAGCAACTTAGAACATTATAATGAAATCTCATTCATATGATAGAGGTGTTTTGGAATAGCTTGAGAAGAAAGATTACTATAATGTAATAAGGATCTCCTATGGAATGCTGAAACATCTTATGACATTACAGCTAGATCTCATTCATCAGTTAGAGGTTTGTTGGAAGAGTTTATTGAAGGAGATTAGACATAATGTGATAAGGATATTCTATAAAACAATCAAGAAGTAACCCACAGCATTACAACTAAGTCTTATTCGTGATTTAGAGATTTATTGGAATAGCTTGAGAAGAAGACTGTTTGTAATACTATGAGGATATTCTATCTAATTGCAAAACAGGAAATGCTAATAACTCAACATAGTACAACCAAATCTCATTCATATAGTAGTGATATATTGGAAAATCTTGAGAAAGAGAGTGGTTGTAGGATAATGAGGATTTTCTAAATATAGATGACAGAAACTGAAGTGCTAGTAACTCAGAATATTACAATTAAATCCATTCATTTAATAGAGATATATTAGAAAATCTTGAGAAAAAGACTAACTGTAATATCATGAGGATCTTTTATCTAAGCAAATGACATGAAACATAATGCTAAAATATGTAATTCCAGAAAGTAGTCTAAGGAAATATGATAAAAACGGAATTGAAAATTACTTATCTAGAAAACATGTAAAGCTTCCTTGAATAGCAAGGGCCCTCTAGTATCAATTCATCATTAATCCTTTAACTCCTCAAGGTTGTATTCATAATAGCATCAAAGTTTACTCCTCCTATTATCAAAATGCTTCAAAAACAGAGTATCACAGGAATGATAAAATATGTATCCAACTTGTTCCTGTCGAATTTAACAAGCTGAATTTATATGCAATTACATAACTAATATTGATTAAAAGTAGGCCCAGGTGTAGTTTTAAAGTTAAAATAAAAATAGAACTCTTTTAGAATTCCTGATTTGCTGTAAAGCAAACCAGGAGTCCTGATTCCTTTAGAAGACAGCTTGCTTGACTTTTTCTTTGACCACGTACATAGGCACCTTCATCTTTTGATCCAGTCTTTGTGGAAGGGAAAAAATGATGTAGGAAAGATTTGGAATCCTCCTATGTGTGCCTTTTCTCCAGATGACACCTGTAACATATGTAAACACCAAAACATCTACAGAACGCTGGACTAGCTACAAAATGACTGCATTTTGTAGCTAAAACTGTTCAAAAATCATTAAGACAGCAAAATCACAAAAGTACAATAAGTTAATAATTGTATGCAACCTTTAAGTAATATTAGTCATTCTCATTGAGTTTCAGGTTTATGAAATGACAAAGGAATGATGAAATGAAGTGAATTTTGGCAAAAGAGAAGACAATTTCAGGGCTCAACATATATGATTGATGAGTACCTTGCGACTGTCGAATTTTTTTTATCATAATCAATCCCATCCACCTGAGATAACCCTTTAGCCACTGGCCTTGTGCTTCTCCACACTCCTATCTTTTTTCTTCTTCACCTTGTAGATCCACTTGGATCCTACAACTAACTTTCCCTATGGTCTTGGGACAACTTCCCATGCACTCTTTCTGATAATTTATTCATACTCCTCAACCATGGAATCAACCCAAACTAGATGTTGCACGGCTTCCTTGAAAGAGGATGGTTCTATCTCTATACCTTCACTCATAAAACTAATGTACCCAGTGTACCTCTCTAGGGGCCTTCTCTTCCTGCATTGTGATGTGGGTTCTCCCACATTCTCTCTCACATCTAGAAATAACCTGTCAGCCTCTCTAGTGCGCTTCCTTTTGTCTCAGAATGTATCTACATGAGTGGGTGCCTCCACTCTCTACACCTATGCTTGTGATTGCTCTAAATCCTGAGGTTCTTCTTTTGGAGCCAAGAGATACTCAACTACAAGAAATTGAAGCTCCCTCTCAAGGTAATTTCACATGGATTTACCTTCATCGAATTTTACATCTCTTCTGACCACTATCATCATGTGTGTTAGAAAGTACACCCAATATTTGTGAGGTGTATCAGTTTACCCCAAAAATATCCCCAACTTAGTTGTTGGCTTGAGCTTCTTCTTGGAAACTTTGGTCGCATGGAAATAAACTGATGAACCAAAAATTTTAAAATGTGACACATTTGGTCTCTTACCTGAAAAAGATCCCTCTGGTATACTCATCCTAGGTATCCGATAAGGACTTATTTTCTGCACAAATATTGTTGTATTGAATGCTTCCACCCATAGATGCAACGATAGGCCCTGATCATGAAACATAACTTGTGTTGCTCCCATAATAGTTTTTTTCTTCTTTTCCACAGCCCCATTTTCCTGTGGGTTATGATGTGCTATAAATTCTCTTCGATTTCCTTCTGAGGCACGTAAGTTCTTGAATTCGTTAGAGATGTATTCTCCACCATTTTCGCTCCTCAGAGCCTTCACCTTCTTACCTGTATCTTTCTCGATAAGTACCTCGAACTCACAAAACATGGAGAACGTATGATATTTATTTTGCATGAATAAAATCCAACACTTTCGTAAAAAATCATCTACAAAAATCACATAATACCCGTGTTTTCCTATGGAAGCTATTGAGAATGGTCCACACACATCTGAGTGAACTCTCTCAAGGATCACCTTTTCTTGGATTTCCTTATTGTGAAAGGTGGATTTGATATGCTTCGCAAATTTACACCCTTTGCATGTATCTCTCTTCACAAGTGCGCCCTTTGGAAGTCCTATAAAAATCTGTTGCATGATATTCAAAGTGAAATGGTGTAGACGTCCCAATATCCTATGCCATAAATCACTGATGTCTCAGCTCTCCACATTCTCTACTTCCATGCTCAAGGTAGCACAATCTTCTACATATAATTTGTAGAGGTTTTTTACTCAAACCCAAATATTTTTCACCTGTTCCATGGCTTTGTGACAAATTAATGCCTTTCCTTCACTGAATATCACATCATAGCCATGGTCTTCCAACATAGCAACAAAAACCAAATTATTCTTTAAACCATGAAAATACATGACATATTTTAATGTGATAGGATTACTTGATTCCCTCTAAAAGGTAACTGTACCTACACCAGTAGCTCTATACCTCCCATCATCTACCATATTGATGTGCATATGAAGATCCTTATCCTCCAAGATACTGAAGAATTATTTTTTTCCAGTCATATGGAACGAAGCTACACTATCTACGTAACACACAAAACCCATCACCAATGACACCATGCATGCGATGAGGGTGAAATCTATCTTGAAATGTGAAGCAATTACTTCACCTGCTGCTCCTCGCGAGGTCTTCTTGTTGGTATTATTATGTGGAAGCTTTGTAGCATAGTGTCCAAGCTCATGACAGTGAATTTTTTTACCTTTGACAAGTCTCTCTTCTTTCCTGTATGACCGGAATCCAATTTTGAATGGGACGCCTTCCCTTTCCATTTAATTTCCTTTCAAGCCAATGCACATTCCTCCTCATCATAAGTCTTTTATGAGGATCTATCTCTGGTGTTCCACTCAATCTCTTCTTGTACCAATTCAGACCGGAATCGCTCCCACTCTAGTAGCTTCTCCCTCCCATTTACCGAGTGGTGGTAGCTGTGTCAGGTCTTGGGAATTCCTAGAATTTATAGGCTCACCAAATCATCATGGGAAACTATTAGTGCAACACTTCCAATCTCATCTCGACATTGAGTTAACTTCGTCAAGTATTTTGGTATCGTTTCGCACTTTTCCATCTTGATATTTTTGAGATTATCTTTCATCGCCAACTTCCCATGGTCACTGCTATTCTAAAACAAATATTTTAAGGCTTTCCACATAGAATATGGAGTTTCCTTTCCATGGAGGCTCGAAACAATATGATCTCGAACTCCTTATAATAAGATCCTTCTCCCCTTTTCTACATTATTCTTCAATGCATCAAGAATTTGAGCATCTAATGCTGCAGGATGGGGAATATCATTATCTATGAATGCCTTCTGTCTATCATCCTCTAACACTACCTCCATCTTGTCCTTCCATTCTATGTAAATCTAATTTCCCTCAAGGGCATATTCGATTATCAAGCCATTGAAATACATCATGATCTGCCATTGGTCCTGAAGAATAAATCTGCAAATTTGATGTACATGTTGAAATAAAACTATGGCTCTTATATTCTATTATGATTCCTGATCATGTATAAATTTATAAATGGATTCAACTAATCTTGTGATGTACTAAAACAAAATACTAAATCACTTCTACAAATTGCGGAAACCAATTTCGATTCCACAATCACATAGCAAGTAAGAGAAAGAAATTGTCAATCACACAACACAATATGTATATGGGGAAATAAAATTCTCAAAACCCCACTATTTTTATATTGCATAAAGTCAAGATCATGAAACAATACAATGTTGTTTCCCTTCCTAAGAAACATTTGCACTCTGTTGATTGTATCACTCTGATCTAGGAAAAATTGGTCCAATACTTAACCAATTCTCTACCTCTGTCTGACTAGCCCTACTTACATATTCTTGGAGGAATTATGGCCCTATTAAATAGGAAATTCCTGAGGATTGATTATGCAATTCCTTCAAGGTATCCTGATGACCTCATGCAGGACCTTTACAATTTTCTAATTATATAATTGATAGTTATCTTCCCTTTAACCCCAATATCAACTAAGCCTTCCTTAGAAATGACATGCAACAACTATTTATAGTGAATTATCAGTTAAATGATTGACCACTACTTGTGAATTAAATTATATTTATTTCACTAGACCCATCACTAGCTCATCTCTTAGTTAGAACAAGTTAAACTGATTTTAACTCAAATAATTGAGTTAACTAATTACAACTTACAAATAACTGTAACTGGACCCCCTAAAACTTAGAGTGGACTCTACATGCCTCCAGTTTGACCCTCAACTTGAATTAAATGAGCTAACTAAGTATTCCTAACTCATTTAACACTTACAAGATGTCATGTGAGAGAATTACAATTTTACTTCTAATTTAATTAAGAGAAAATCAAATCAGAAGCCCCTTTTGGGGTGCCATTTTTTGTGCCATTTCAACAATCTAGTACCTGCCCCATGCGATCCTTCCATGCAAAAAAATTAGAGGTGCGTTATAAGACTTACTCTAGAATTAGTTCATTAAAGTCCATCTTCTCCATAAAGAAGAGATCATGTTGCACTGAACTCCAAATTCGAACCTCCTGAGAAACAACTTCGAAATTTCTGCTCTGATGTGAATCTTGCTATAATACCATGTATAAATTATGATGTATATTTGTAGCTTCTTATGAATTTTTAATCAAAATCACAAGACAAAAACCTACTCTACTACTCTGCAGACATCAATTCACAATTTAGAACAAAAATATCAGACATGAAATTAGAAATCACACACATGAAAATAATAATTTTCCTGGGGAAAGAAATCTATTAGAAACCCCACTGCCTACTTGCATTAATAGGATGAATAGAGATGTGTTACAATTGTTTTTCTCAACTGAGCACAACCTGCAAGTGCACAACCTAGCTCTCTGCTCACTGAGAAGCTCTGACCTAGACTTAGTCAATAATTACCTTTTCTTGAGCTCCTATTTCCCCGTGTTGTTCCTTGAGAAATTAGGCCCCTATTATTTAGGAATTTCTACTTGCATTAATATGATGAATATAGATGTATTACAATTTATTTTCTCAACTAAACACAACCTACAAGTGCACAAGATATCTCTATGCTCAATTAGAAGCTCTAACCCAAACTTAGTCAAATTTTTTCTTCTTCTTGAGCTCCTATTTGCTCACGTTGCTGCTTGAGAAATTAGGCCCTTAATATTTAGGAATTTCTCCAAAATGGATTATGAAATTCCTTAGGATGATCATCAGACTGCATGCAACACCTGTACACTCAAGGCTAGTCTACAACTGATGTTACACTTCCTTGGAATCTCCACCAAGCCTGAGGAAATTGAATTCTCTACATGCACTATCTATTTTGGGATGATTAACCAGTTAACTAGATGATTACTAATTTTGATTGAATTCGCACTACACAACTAACCCTCCAATAGTTCCTTCAATAGTTAGAACTAGTTTAACTGGAAACAACCTTAAATAACTGACCTTGATTCCTACAAATTAGAAATTGTACATGCTTAACAAAACTCTAACTCCTCCAACTTGAATTTACTAAGTAAACTGGGTGACACAAGCAATGTCACATAAATTAACTACATCCAAGTTGTCTTCCGACATGGAAATTATATTATTTTCAATTTAATCAAGGAAAAATAAAATTGAGAATTTCTTGCTGCATTTTTTCAACAAAGAGAGCCTCTGAGAAAGAGATGGAACTCGAGAGATGGAGTTGGAGGAAAATATAGGGAGGGAATAAGTTCAATAAATAAAGAGAGATAAATGTGGATAGCGAGAGAGGTAGTGACAAGGGAGAAATGGAGAGAGAGTGTGTATGTTTGGGGGTGAGATAGAAAGACAAAGAAGTAGAAATGGAGAGAAGGGGGAGAGAGAGAATGAGATAGGGAGGAATATAGTCAATATAGATGTAGGATGAATATCTCTCTCTCTCTCTCTCTCTCTCTATATATATATATATATATATAGAGAGAGAGAGAGAGAGGGAGGTATATATATATATATATATATATATATATATATATGTATGAACAAAAAATGTGTATTTTTGCAAGGTGATATAGAGAGATGAAGAAGGAGAGACATAGTGAGATAGAGATATAGATGGAAAGGGGGAGAGGGAAGAACAAAGAGATAGAGGAATGGAGGTAGCGATAGATAGATATGAAGAGAGAGAGCGTGTGTGTATGGGGGGTGATATAGAGAGACAAAGAAGGAGAGATGGAGGGAGATATCGATATATATGGAGGGGGAGAGAAAGGGAATAAAATTGTTTGCACTACATGCATTGATTTCAGTGTACAAATGTTGATTTCTAATACTATTTTATTTCTTGCATTAGATGCATTGATTTTTGTGTAGATGTTGATTTCTAATTCTATTTCATTATTTGCATTAGATGCATTAATTTAATTAAAGATGTTAATTTATAGTCTTTTTTGATTGAGCTTGCATTAGATGCATTGATTTCAATGTACATGTTGATTCCTAATCCTATTTGATTTCTAGCATTAGATGCATTGATTTTAGTGTAGATGTTGATTTCTAATCCTATTTGATTGCTTGTAGCATTAGATGCATTGGTTTCAATGTAGATGTTGATTTATAATCATATTTGATTGTTTGCATTAGATGCATTGATTTTAGTGTAGATGTTGATTTATCATCTTATTTGATTACTTGCATTAGATGCATTCATTTAATATGTTGATTTCTGATTTGATGTAACTAGATATATGGTGTACATTAATTTCAAGGTAATTAGTTTAACATTGTGCACTGATTTTAGTGTAATCACATAAAAAATATTGACGATGTGCATTATGACTAAGCTTTTGTATATATTAACCTGTTGTACTATACAACAACCCTCCCTTTTTCTTAATTTTAGAATAAAATTCATTTAGAAATAGGGTCCCTTTTTCTTTTTATAGAAATAAAAGAATTAGAAATAAAGATTCATTGTTTTGAAAAAGCTCATCTTTGTTTGTTTACAAACAAAATACAATATTCAAAACTTCCGATCCGATCAAATACAAAAGACTTTATCATAAAAACAAGTCGAAATGTAAAAGTCCAATAAATAGTAATCGCAATCGGAAATCGGAGAAAACCCATAGAGGAAATTTGACATAGAAATCCAAATCCTCCGATGCGATTAGTTCGATCGCAAAACTTCAATCGCAAAGAGTTTAAAGTTATCTATTTATATATCTCCGATGCAATGCGATCAATCACAATCGCATGATCGGAGCATTCTCTAATAAGCTCTTTGCGGTCAATTTTAAATTCTTCGATGCGATACGCGCTTATTATAAAAACACTTTTCAAAAGGGAAAACAAACATTTGTCCGTTTAAATAAAAACTTTTATATGGTGGACCCCACCATCGGAAATCGGCAAAAGTTTACAATCGCAATCGGCAAATCGAGAAATTTGTATTGTGATATTTATGTGCCATTTGAAAACTTTCGATGCGATTGATAAATGACATTTATTACATTCGAAAAGTTCAGAATAGGTGAATATTATAATATTTCACAAGCGCCAAATCTCCATTTTTACGTAGGTATTTAATAGCAAATCGAATGAATATTGGTTGATGATTTGGTTTTTAATACGTGAGTGTGACCCAAAAAGAACATTTACGCGCTATACAAAACCAATAAATAACGAATCATTTGTTCATAAACGTTCCATTCAAGTTGCTTGTTTGTCAGGACTGAAAGTTTATTGTTTTGTAGAGTCAAGGAACACCAAGCCCTTTCATTCACAGACAAAGGGAAGTAATAGCAAACGCAGAAATGTCGAAGAGAGCGAGAAGAGCCAAGACCGCTGTTCCTGTTAAGTTTGTTGAGACTCCTACAGTTTCAAAAGAAAAGCCCACAAAACTGAGATTAGTTACAGATACATCATGCCAAGGGCTCGGGAGAATGACGTGGGAAGGAGTCTACAATCTATTGGAGAAAGAAAACCCCAAAGTCACAGTGGAAAAGGCATCAGTTCCAGATGAAGATAGCTCAGATTCCGACTCTGAGATTACTGAAAAAACACTTGCAAATTCATTTTTGCATCGAATTGCAGCCAGAGCAAGCATCATGCCTTATTATGATGTAATTCGATGGGTCATCGATAGTGTGAAGATACAGGACAGAACGTTTGTTTCAGCTTCTGGAGTGTCTTTTGGGTCGTTTAAAGCAGAAGACATTAAGGCAATGTATCACCTCCCGGATACGCAGAAGGTGTATAACAAAGAATTTATCAAATAGTTCACTGATAATAATAAAGTCCAATCTGATCCTATCAAAGATTGGAGGAAAAATACAGAGAAACACAGAAATGAAGCATCCGGTATGTATTCTGTAGATTCCCTCTTACCTCCGTATTGCTATGCCGCTGCCATGATGTGTAGATTATTTGGCAATAATAATTCAGCTAGGTTTTCTATACAAATGGTCCCATTAATCCTAGCTGTTGTCAATTCCGACATTATGGATTGGGCTGTTATTCTTTCTGATAGAATGGCTAATAGAATACTTGAGTACAGACAAGATAAAACTGCTGCAAATTCCACTCCTTTTTTCTTTTGTGCCTATATTCTAGATGCTCTTTGTTTTAATTCTGAGTTTCCCTTGTTTGGATGGAAATGGACTCCCAAATACCCTACCCCAATTCATATATATCATAAACTTCTTTGGAAAGTTCATTTCCAAGATAATGTATATAGAATATGTCATGGTTTCCTTATCCCTGTTTTCCAAACCATTTTCAATCGCTTCCCTCCTAGATTCTCTAATAAAGCTAAAGCCGACTTATCCTCAATAGGAGATTGGCTTGGAGAGGAGAAATTTACATACATCAGGATTTTTGGTAGTATTGTGGAACCACATGTTCTTCCTCTTATTGTTCCAGACAAACTTCTCGCCCAGGAAATTTCCTATCAATTAATAGTTGAAGGAATATCCAGATCTTTAAACAACAGTAAGAAGAGAATGTGGCCTCAATTCCCATTCAATTGTGGTCAGTTTACTTTAAATGACTTCAAACATGTAGAAAAGGAAGTCGCCAAAATAAAGGGTTGTAAATTTGCAACCATTCCAGGGAGACAGTATGATCCACGACAGATAGCTTTTAATGTTACTGCTTCAGTTTCAATTGCTCGATTTGAGCATGAACCAGATGAGTTTGATGATTTGTTTGTTTTGTTGAATGATTTTCCTCAAATTTATGATTTAGCCAAGTCTAAATTCCAGAAGGAGGAAATGAATAAATTTTTGTTATTCAGAAGTCAAAGATTGTTGAGAGTTCCTCTGGACCAACTAAGAATTCCAATACAAGGGTCAGAGACAGAAGGTACATCTAGCAAAACGCCAGGAGAAACATCTGCCAGTAAAGTCATTACACAATCGGCTTTTAACCAGCCAACTGTATATACTGCAAAGGTGGGCACTGTTGGCAAACCTGATGCTCAGAAAGGAAATACTGATGGTAAATCCGATCAAAATACTGGTCAACAGTCCGCTGCTCAAACAACAGAAAAATGCACAAGTACTGATGCTGATGTGCATAATAAAAAAGGAGGATTGGATAGCAAAGCCATTGAGCAGAAAACAGATACAGGGAAAGAAGACATGCAATTGGGAGGAAAAGAAACTACTGAGAAGATTGTAGACTCTACTGATCTTAATGTTTCCTCTCAATTATTGAAACAATATGATCAATTCGCTCAACAATTGGGACTACAAGATAAGGATAAAGAGCAAGTAGAGCAGGATGTCGAAATCATTCCTGAACATCCTACAGGGCAGATTGTATTGAAGATCGAGGAGATCCCTCCTTTAGATGTATTTTACAGCCCTAAACATAAGGCTGTTGTTAGAAGACAGAGAAAAAGAAGGAAGATGGATCAGGACATGTTTTCTACTCCACAGGAAGAATTTATGAATATTGTTTACAAGAATACTGAAGTGAATTTTTCTGAGGATCTCACTAAATTGTCCCAATATGCAGGAGCTTAGAGTGCTGCAAAAATTGATAAAGCTGTAGAAGTTTCTCAAATGATGATTCAGAAAGATCTCCATATAGCTTCACTTGAAGAGCAAGCTAAGGAAAGTCAGCAAAATATTACTCAATTGCAACAACAACTACAAGATCAAGAACTCAGGTCCAAAGAGTTAGAAGAACAGCTTGCTGAAGAAAAGAAGAAAGTTGATGAGCAGGTCTTAGGCAAACAACAACAATTGAATGAAGAAATTTCCAGGTTACAAGGTTTGTTACAAAATGAGAATAATGCGAAGATTGTACAAGAAAAGGAGTTTCAAACAGCTTTAGATAGGTTCAAAGATTTCCCTAAGTTAAGTGAATTCAAATCGGAAGCTCTTGAAGCTAATAAACTGTTGTCTCAACAATTGAATGAATTTTGTGCAAAACTGTCACAGGCAGAACCATTTTGTGATATTACCTCATCCTTGATCCAGAACATTATTACTCTCAGACAAGAAATTGATGATGTTGATGAAAAGATTTCTGAATTTCTCAATTGGCAAGATACAGAAAAAGGAAGAGAAGCTAATCTTCCTAGAATAGAGGAAAGACATAAAGAAATCTTGTTTACAGAATGGGAACATCAGATAATGAAAGATGAGAGAGCAATATCAAGGGCTAGGGGAATGATGAGTAATATCACACAATTTATCAATGACAGCTTATATTCAATCAATCTTATTTCAGACTGTGTTCCTGGAAGTTTGCCTAAAGTGAAAGAGACTGAAAACAGATGGAAGGAAGAAATGATAAATAAAAGTCAACAAATCGAAAAACTTCAAGCAATATCTTGGGACAGTATGTGGAATTATTTAATTAATCCAAACAATCAACAAATGGCTATTAAATTCCTTTCAAATGCTGTCGATTGTTTAATTCCAGAATTTTCCGATGCCACCTACGCTGGACAGCTGCATTCCGAGATGAGTCATCCACCGAGGCTCCAAGATATGCTGAAGATTTGTAACTTGGCTACATCAAGCGAGAAAGAAAAGCAATGAATCAGTTTCATTTAAGATAGCATTTCTGTTTTTAATTTGATAGATTGTAGCAGTAGTAGTAGGATTTTGTTATGTAATTTCTTATTTAAATCCCTCTCATGCATTTAGAGAGGGATCCGAAGTTGTAAAATTTTTTGGACTTGGAGCTTACATTTTTGTACTCCATTCCCTCTTATATTTTATAAAAGGATCACATCTGGTGATTTTGTGCTGAAATTATCTTTGAAGTGTTGCATTTCTGTACCTTTGGATTTAATTTTACATCGGAGTTACTGGATTTGAGTATCAGATTTCATTTCACAGTCTTCAAGATGAATGAGGTATTTCTATCTGTTCACTGTTGATTTCCTTTGTTATATGATATTCGCTTGAAGAATTTGCTATCATTTATATATATTTGGTTTCCATAACATTTCCTTTTATATATCATTTCTGAGTATAATTGAAATGTCATCTTTCATAAGCATATATAAATGGTATACAATGATGAATGCAATATGCTAATATAACTCTGTTTAATTTCTTAAACAGAGTTATCTTTATTTGTTTCTGCACATTTCAATTTAAATAATAATACATTTTCATGGTTATTGTTAAATTGGAACAATCTTAAGTTGTATTCACATATAATTACCCGGGTTAGTGTTAGAATCTTTATCATACATTTTCTCGCATCAAATTCATGTGTCCAAAAAGTTCCGCTATTCGGAAAATATGTCAGCCGAGCCGATATACTGTGGTGTGCCATCGTATCATAGGAATCTTTGCTCTAGTAATCAACATGCATAGGATCTAAATATCTAAATCACGGCAAAGAAATTTTTCAAACCGGGCAAATGCCTATGGCTCTTGGCGGATTTATAAACTGCTGTCTCGAAGAAACAGGAGGAATGGGAGCAGTAGGTGAACGAGGTGTATGCGATGGAGACAGAAGAGAAACTACCACTGATTGCTGATCAGAAATCTCAAACTGTACGGGAATGGTAGGGATAAAGGAAGGTTAAGTGGGAATCCGTGAACTAGATGCAACTTCAGATGGTCCAAGAGTTTGTGAAGCAGATTCAATGAATTCGGGAATATTGGTTGCCACGATGGAATTTTGCAGATTCAGAATATAATTGTCGATAGATCTATTTGCTTGCTCAACTTCTAAATATTTGATGAACTCAGGATTAATAACGGTAGAACCAATGGCACTTTCGGATTTGGTTTCAAACAATGATAACTCAAACTGATCGTCAAACTCAATATCATCAATGTATTCAAAAACAGTGGGGTATGAGTGAGATTTGACCAATGGAATAATAAGAGCTTCTCGACGGAAAATTCTTGGGATTAGGTTGGGGTTTTCATATACTAGAGGCGGGTTTGGATCAGGATTTGATCTGGTATGCCTTCTTGAAGCCAGTGTATTGATCTATTCGGGAAAAATTTCAAGGAACACAATCAATTATCTTCAGCCTATCAACTTCTAGACTCAATCATCCAAAGGTCTAGACCGAACAAGTATACTGGGGTGATTTTGCAAATCAAGTGCTGCATTCACAAGCTAACCGGAGATCGACTGAAGCAGCGTTTATCTACTTCCGCTTATGCATGGCAAAAGCGTTTCGAAAGCTACCTGGCGTGACTTCAGACTCCGTCTAAGACTCATGAAACGAACACATCAACAAGCAAACCATTGAGATTTGATCCCCAGTATGGTCGCCACTATGTTAGCGCTCAAATATACCTTAGGCTGAAATAAGGTAAAACTCAAGGCTACATCAAACCACGCTCAGCCTCGTAGCTAGCCCTACGAGGACAGGAGAGGGCTCTCTCCGGGTCTATCTCGACAAAGGATCTTCAAAGGGGCTGAGATGACTTATAATGAACAATGAATACTGATTTTAGGCTAGTAAAAATATAGGAAAGTTTGATTTTGATTTTTTGGGTTTTTGTTGGAGAAATGGGAAAAACAATTTTTGGGTCCGGGGATAAGGCCAGATCTTTGCAGAATTCGAGTTGGGGCGAGGTAGGCAATAGTCTTGATGCTTTTTGATTAAGTGTATGGATAGATTAGAATTAAAAGGAGCTGAAGAGGGTAAGGGAGAACATGGATCCTCTCCAAATAGGCGAAAACATGTAAAACTAAACAAATTCAAAGGCAGAGCACTGAAATCGATGGATTCAACCTCGTTTACTCATTCATTTAGTTTCAGAAGCATAAGAAGGGAATGGCATACATTAAACATAAAAGAACTTACAATAAACTGAGAGAAAACACCATCAAGAACTGAAAGCCACAAGAATCCCAACAGGTGCTGCAAAACCTCTGATCTTTCCTTAGCCAAAATATGAAAAGTATGTACAATAGTGTGCCAAAATCTTCCCAAGAGTCCAACCTGTAGAATGTCTCAAAAATTACATCATATAGGCCTCCTAACACCTTCCCACACCTCTAGGGGTCGAATTCCTCCTTCTAGGAGCAGTTCCAACTAATTCTAAACAAAGAACTAGAATATAGGCATCTAAACAACTTGCCTCTAAAAGGGAGGAAACTGATTCTTACATCTGATTTTTACTTTTTTAGGAGTGAATCATCTAGAATAGGTAAAAATGAGTCAAATTTACATGCCAACCATCAATTTACATCATGATAACCCAAAAATTTCATCCACAAGCAAAACTGGTTCAACTGGCCGAAATTCTGAGCTGGAGGGTGAAAAATTGACCAAAAATCCATATGCGTAGCGCCCCTGAGCCATACGCATAGCGTGCCTTTCAGCCTGATTTTGGGGCACTTCTCGGCATCCAAATTGAGCTCATGATAGCTCGTTGGAAAGCCCTGGATATTGGCTATCCAAGCCAAGTGGAATTTCCCAATTTGGAGCTCATTTTTCTCTTCAAAACTTCATTCTCCTAGAAGTACTTCCTGCTGGTGCAAGAGGTGGCAGCAAGGTGGTTTTCATGGTGTTTTTGGGCCTTTTGATCATCCAGAACCTGATGAAATGCTTCAAAAATACTTGAGCATGCATAAATTACCATGAAAAACCCAGAAATATAAAGTTTTCCTTCAGCAAGTGTCCCAAACAAAAGCGAGCACGTCGACGCGCTACTCATATAGCTGAAAAATCTGTTTTTGGACCAAAATATTTCAAAATGACAAAAATTTCTCCGAATTTGCTCAAATTCAGAGCGAAGACCCTCCATCATGTATCATGCCCAGCCAATGAAGCCTCGGCCAAAATCCGAAGTGGATCAGGCCTTTTCCGCCGTTTTAGTGCTCTGCTCAACCTCCTCTTCAGAATCTTCATTCTTGCTTTGCAGACATGCATGCGTGCCCAATAATGACCTTTCATGTGACGAAGCATGTCTTTCTCTCTATTGGCCTTTGCCAACAACTTATCCAGATGAATGTTAACGTGCGTGAGGCAAGAATCTCGATCAGCCGGTGTCATATCACCAGGTCTCTTCCGGGCCAACTGTCGATCCTCACGGATTCGCCATAGCTCATAAAGTGTGTGCTCATCCTTTAGCTGTTTGTTACGCTGCTCCAGATAGTTTATCACCCACTGAGCCCTCTGCAATTTCTCTTTCAACGTGTCATTCTCGGCCTTTTTCTCCTGGATGATCTCTTTCAGCTTCAAGCTAGGAGAGCTCACATCAACATCAATGATCGTGAAATCAGTGCCCCGGCCTCTTGAAGGGCCCTCATCATGCATAGGCCTCTTGCCTCTGTCCTGGATCTGTACCTATGCTGAAGAAGAAGGCGAGACCCCTTCCACATCATGTGGAGATAATACTCGCTCTGCTGATGGAGTCAACGAGACCCCTTCCACCCCGGGTGGAGATAGTACTCGTCGTGTAGCTGTAAATAAGGCCCTATGGCCTTGTTGGTATGTCACATACAATGGAGCACTGATATGCTCGATCTTAGGAATTTCAGGCTGGTGTGCAGGCTCTCCCGCATCATGAACTACCTCGGGAAGTGGCTGTGGTGCTGTAAATAAGTCACGAGAGATGAAATCCTCCCAAGTGATGCCCTGCTGTGTCAACTGATGTACCACTACGATCTTGATCAGCGCGTAATGATATATACTTCTATGCTACTGTGCTGGGGTCTTCTTCTGTAAAAAAATCACCATCCTCTCTATGTTGCGATACATGAAGCACGGAATGTTCATCATACGTACTTCGTTGAAATGCATCAACAAACGGACATGGTACGGCATAGAGCATTTTGCAGAATCATTTCAAGAATCGAATACCGAATGATGAGTTTCATCGCTGGTGCAAACTCATCCCCAGTATAGGGAAGGAAAAACCCTGCTCAGGTGCCTCATATACCCAGGTTTGATGTATAGCTCATAGTGGAATTTCTCTAACTGCTGACGTTTGTTCCATTCCTCTCCTATATTTGGTATCCCGGTGGCCTGAGCAATAGTCCGCCACAACCACATCCATCAAGACATTCTTCGCTGGAATTTGATCTAAGCTTACAACCAAATCTTTGATGAGTCCGATACACCTCACACGGCTGGAATCAAATGAATACAAATCATGATATTTTCTTGTAATGTCTAGTCCCAATTTTTCCATGATCGCCTTTGGCATCAAATTGTGCGAAGCACCCGAATCGAACATGGAATTGTGCAATACATATTCATGCAACCTCAAACTGATATAAAAGGGAGGAACATCACTGTCAGGGGACTCACCATCTAATGCAGGCCCGAAAATCAATTCTGGCTGATCATCTTCAACATTTACTGTGTCAAACATTGGATCAAAATTCAGAATTTTGGAAACTTGACCGCGGTAGCTGCTGTTCTTCATGATTTTTGTCAAAGGAATAGATATTTTTAATTTGGAAATTTCATTTTCCAAACTAAATGTTGAAACTCTTTCGACTTCTTTGACCGAAACTTCCTTCTTTTCAGCCTTATCCTTCATTATACTTGACTGATTTACCTTTTCTGCTGATGATACTTTAAAAATTTTCCCTGCAATTGTCTCTTTTCCTTTCTTCTGTGGTATGGGTGAATCCGTCTTCGGTGCTGAAGCTTCTTTTCTTTTCTGAATTGGATTTATGGGCACATCTCTATTTCTCAATGAGTATTTCTTCTATTGAGCGGACAAAGCATTCAAATATCCTCTTTGGTAATCATCTGATTCTTCCTCTAAATCTGCATCATTTTCTAAAATGAAATCCTCATCCTTTTGTGCAGCTGAACTTTCTCCATATTCTTCATCCTCAGTAATGTAAATAGGAAAATCGTCGGGAGTAAAGAAATGGTTTTGCTCACCTACTGCATCATCATCATCGTCTGAATCTTGACTCACAAAATTCTACAAAAGAGGTGTTTTATTCTGCTGCTGGGCTGCCGGCTCTTGTGCTCTCTGTTCACGCTGCTTAATTCTGAACTGTGGCTGCTGCTGGCCACGGTAGTTTGGATTACGAATCTGCGTTTCTGGTTTATCAAGGTTCATTCTTTTGAACATTTTTTCCATCTCACGAAGCCAGGGCAGTTCTGATGCAGATGTGGAAGGCGCTTCTTTTATGGTCACTCTTTTCTCTGCTTTCAACCGCGCTCTCTTATCATTCAGATTCGCCTCAACACTAACAGCAATCTTCTACATATCTTCTAAGGTTGGCGGATCTCTGTCTCGTAGTGAATAAGCCATCTCCGGATCAAAACCATCCGGGAATTTAAGAAGAGCTGACTTTTTAGACGTTCTTAAGTCATCTGGAATTGCATTATACACTGTATTGAATCTGATAATATAATCCTGAACGGACTCACCAGGATTACGCTTGATGCTGGTATACTCTAAAGTGATCTGCAGCGGATCTTTTTTCATCTCCCACTGATCTAGAAACTGATTCTGAAGTTCCTGTAATGTGTTGATACTCCTGGCCTATAAAGCTCTGAACCATTTAAGAACCTCTCCTCCAAAAGTCTGGGCAAACAATCTCATTGAAACATTTTCTGCATCAACTTCATGCAGGTCCAAAAAAATTTTCATTCGGACAATATGCTGCTGAGCTGATATACTCTGTGGTGTGCCATCGAATATAGGAATCTTGCTCTGGTAATCAGCAGGCATAGGATCTAAATTGGCCGGCAAAGCAAGAGGTGAAAATCTGGCAGCCATGACTCTTGGCGGATTTATCAACTGCTGTCTCGGAGAAACAGGAGGAATAGGAGTAGTAGGTGAATGAGGTGTATGCGGTGGAGATGGAGGAGAAACTACTGCTGATTGCTGATCAGAAATATCAGGCTGAACGGGAATGGTAGGGATAAAGGAAGGTTCAGTGGGAATCCGTGAACTAGATGCAACTTCAGATGGTCCAAGAGTTTGTGAAGCAAATTCAATGAATTCGGGAATGTTGGTAGCCACGATGGAATTTTGCAGATTCAGAATATAATTGTCGATAGATCTATTTGCTTGCTCAACTTCTAAATACTTGATGAACTCAGTATTAATAACGGTAGAACCAATGGCACTTTCGGATTTGGTTTCAAACAATGATAACTCAAACTGATCGTCAAACTCAATATCATCAATGTATTCAAAAACAGTGGGGTATGAGTGAGATTTGACCAAAGGAATAATAGGAGCTTCTCGATGGAAAATTCTTGGGATTAGGTTGGGGTTTTCATATACTGGAGGCGGATTTGGATCAGGATTTGATCTGGTATGCCTTCTTGAAGCCAGTGTATTTATCTATTCGGGAAAAATTTCAAGGAACACAATCAATTATCTTCAGCCTATCGACTTCTAGACTCAATCATCCAAAGGTCTAGAACGAACAAGTATACTGGGGTGATTTGCAAATCAAGTGCTGCATTCACAAGCTAATCGGAGATCGACTGAAGCAGCGTTTATCTACTTCCGCTTATGCATGGCAAAAGCGTTTCGAAAGCTACCTGGCGTGACTTCAGACTCCGTCTAAGACTCATGAAACAAACACATCAACAAGCAAACCATTGAGATTTTCCCCAATATGTTCACCACTATGTTAGCGCTCAAATCTACCTTAGGCTGAAATAAGGTAAAACTCAAGGCTACATCAAACCACGCTCAGCCTCGTAGCTAGCCCTACGAGGACAGGAGAGGGCTCTCTCTGGGTCTATCTCGGCAAAGGATATTCAAAGGGGCTGAGATGACTTATAATGAACAATGAATACTAATTTTAGGCTAGTAAAGAGATAGGAAAGTTTGATTTTGATTTTTTGGGTTTTTGTTGGAGAAATGGGAAAAAACAATTTTGGGTCCGGGGATAAGGCCAGATCTTTGCAGAATTCGAGTTGGGGCGAGGTAGGCAGTAGTCTTAATGCTTTTTGATTAAGTGTATGGATGGATCAGAACGAAAATGAGTTGAAGAGGGCAAGGGAGAACATGGATCCTCTCCAAACAGGCGAAAACATGTAAAACTAAACAAATTTAAAGGCAGAGCACTGAAAACAATGGATTCAACCTCATTTACTTATTCATTTAGTTTCAGAAGCATAAGAAGGGAATGGCATACATTAAACATGAAAGAACTTACAATAAACTGAGAGAAAACACCATCAAGAACTGAAAGCCACAAGAATCCCAACAGGTGCTGCAAAACCTCCGATCTTTCCTTAGCCAAAATATGAAAAATATGTACAATAGTGTGCCAAAATCTTCCCAAGAGTCCAACCTATCCAACCTCTGAAAATGATTGAGAAATTACATCATATAGACCATCCTAACCCCTTTCCATGCCTCTAGGGGTCGAATTCCTCCTTCTAGGAGCAGTTCCAACTAATTCTAAACAAGGAGCTAGAATATAGGCATCCAAACAACTTGCCTCTAAAAGGGAGGAAACTGATTCTTACACTTGATTTTTACTTTTTTAGGAGTGAATCATCTAGAATAGGTAAAAATGAGTCCAAGTTACATTCCAACCATAATATTACATCAAGATAACTCAAAAAATTACATACACAAGCAAAACTGGTCCAACTGGCCGAAATTCTGAGCTGGAAGGTGAAAAATTGACCAAAAATCTATATGCGTAGCGCGCCTGAGCCATATGCGTAGCGCGCCTTTCAGCCTGCTTTTGAGCCACTTCCCGGCATCCAAATTGAGCTCATGATAGCTCGTTGGAAAGCCCTAGATGTTGGCTATCCAACCCAAGTGGAATTTACCAATTTGGAGCTCATTTTCCCCTCCAAAAATTCATTCTCCCAAAAGTACTTCCTGCTGGTGCAAAAGGTGGCAGAAAGGTAGTTTTCATGGTGTTTTTTGGCCCTTTTGATCATCCAGAACTTGGTGAAATGCTTTGGCCATACTGGAGCATGCATAACTTACCATGAAAAACCCAAAAATATAAATTTTTCCTCCAGCAAGTGTCCCAATCATAAGCGAGCGCGTCGACGCGCTACTCGTATAGCTGAAAAATCTGTTTTGAGACCAAAATATTTCAAAATGACAAAAATTTCTCCGAATTTGCTCAAATTCGGAGCGAAGACCCTCCATCATGTATCATGCCCAGCCAACGAAGCCTCGGCCAAAATCCGGAGTGGATCAGGCCTTTTCCGCCGTTTTAGTGCTCTGCTCAACCTCCTCTTCAGAATCTTCATTTTTGCCTTGCAGACATGCATGCGAGCCCAATAATGACCTTTCATGTGACGAAGCATGTCTTTGTCTCTATTGGCCTTTGCCAACAATTTCTCCAGATGAATGTTAACATGCGTGAGGCAAGAATCTCGATCATCCGGTGTCATATCACCAGGTCTCTTCCGGGCCAATTGTCGATCCTCACGGATTCGCCACAGCTCATAAAGTGTGTGCTCATCCTCTAGCTGTTTGTTACGCTGCTCTAGGTAGTTTATCACCCACTGAGCCCTCTGCAATTTCTCTTTCAGCGTGTCATTCTCGGCCTTTTGTTCCTGGATGATCTCTTTCAGTTTCGAGCTAGGAGAGCTCGCATCAACATCAATGATCGTGAAATCAATGTCCCGACCTCCTGATGGGCCCTCATCATGCATGGGCCTCTTGCCCCTGTCCTGAAACTGTACCTGTGCTGGGGAAGAAGGCGAGACCCCTTCCACATCATGTGGAGATAATACTCGCTCTGCTGATGGAGTCAACGAGACCCCTTCCACCCCGGGTGGAGATAGTACTCGTCGTGTAGCTGCAAATAAGGCCCTGTGGCCTCGCTGGTATGTCACGTACAATGGAGCACTGATATGCTCGATCTCAGGAATGTTAGGCTGGTGTGAAGGCTCTCCTTCATCATGAACTACCTCGGGAGGCGGCTGTGACGCTGTGAAGAAGTCACGGGGGATGAAATCCTCCCAAGTAATGCCCTGTTGTGTCAACTGATGTACCACTACAATCTTGATCAGCGCGTAATGATATATACTTCTATGCTGCTGTGCTGGGGTCTTCTTCTGTACAAAAACCATCATCCTCTCTATGTTGCGATACATGAAGTACGGAATGTTCATCATACATACCCTCGTGAAATGCATCAACAAACGAACATGGTACGCATAGAGACGCGAGAATCTGCCCTCGCAACTGAAATACCGAATGATGAGTTTCATTAATGGTGCAAACTCATCCTTCATAAATCTGAATGGAAATACCCTGCTCAGCTGCCTCAAATACCCAGGTTTGATGTATGGCTCATAGTAGGATTTCTCTAGCTGTTGTCGTTTGTTACATTCCTCGCCCATATCTGTATCCTATGGCCCGAGAACAGTCTCAGGACACGGAAATCTACTCCTAGCGAGGCACATGTCTGCCATCATGTAAATGTAGAACAAATAGACGAGCTAGTTCACGATGATGCTGGGTTTGTGAAATCATCTCACAATATTGGAAACATGACTGATGCTGAAAACAATCCATTGCAAGCGGGCAAGCCTGCAATTGAGCCAAAGAAGTAGGCTCCTCCCTGAGATGCTTACCACCTTTGCCACCTTTGTGAGACCTCCGTGGCACATTACCTTCTGCTGTGGAATCACTGTCATACTCCTGCTCATAAACTGAATCCGTCTCTGACATGGCTTTGAAAACAATATGTCTGCAATATGTATGTTGATATAGGTGTAGTGAAGTCAAAAGCTTCAATTTATTCTCAAAACCCAAATATGTTGCATATGTACCAAAGCATCATAAGAAAATAAGTCACAATGGTAATAGCTCTGTTTAGTGGATTGGCATAAAAAAAGTCTCTGCTTTGATCACAAGGGAATTTGACAAATGAGTAAAAAGTGTAATGTAATGTGCAGCCTTTGTAATGCTGGTTAAAATTTGTCAAAGGGGAAAATGAGTATGAGACTGTGTTTGTCAATGGGAAATGGGACACAATGTGACAATGACCACAGTGAAACAAATAGCAATGACAGTGGTAATATAATGGCGATAACAGCAGTGGTGAAATTACAAACTGAGAGCGTGAGGGCAGTGACACTTTGACAATAGATGCATAGGCATATATATCAACCATACAAGCTGGGAAAATCTTCACAAGACCATCAACATGTATTCAAAACCCTAAGAAAAGAATCTGCTATGAACATAGGGTTTCACCTCTCCACATCAAACACACTAATTTTCCCACTTTAAAAACACCACAATCCTGTTCAAAATTCACTTAACAATGATGGAGAACCTACTTGGAAGCCGATTAAGGCGTTTGGGCATGAAATCGAACACAAAGGCAAAAACAATTCGGCTCTGAGACTGTATGGGTAGCGCGCCTACCCAACGCGTAGCACGCAGCAAGTGCGTAGCGCCCGTGGTTTTTAACACTGGCTGGGGATGTTATATGCGTAGCGCACCCTATATGGGTAGCGTGCCTCCTCTGCGCGTAGCGCACACCTCCAATGCCTGTCCACAACTTTGCAAAACACGATTTCGGCCTTCAACATCACCAGCTCGATTTCTGCCTTGAGGATTCGTGCAAATGAATTGTTTACCATGATTTATATATGAAGAAAATATCTCATAAAATCAGATTTGATTTTAAATTTACTCAATGATCCACTTTTATAATGTTTGGCACTTTGACATTCGATCACTTAATATAATGATGTTCTTTGGCTTTTTCATTACTTTTCTGAATCTTGGACTAATGATACTTTGTTGTATCTTTGCAGGGATTTGGCATTTGACTTTGGAAAAGATCAGAGGCTTGCTCTGAAACTTCTTATGGTGAAACAAATACAATTATTACAAAAAATGAAGTTTGACAATTTCTAGTTCCAAAACAAAGTTTTGGACTAGAAATTTCTTCAAATGTTTTTGATAATAAAAACGTGAAATAGAAATCTTTTGAAACCAACCTCATGGCCTACGGGCTTTTATTACATGTATGCAAAGGACTAAAAACCCTAGACTCTAGGACTAAAGACTCTTTTTAACGAAACTAATCATTTATGACAATGAATGCAATGACCATGAACTTCAGTGATTTTTGAGGAATTTTAATTAGCCCTGCAGGTACAAGCATGAGGAAACACAAGACAACCAGACCCCCTCGTCAGTCCATGGCATGCTCCTAGCGAAATGCAACGAAGTGGAACGAGCGAGACACATAAGAATGATATGCAAAAAGCGAACTGATCTCTGACGGAGGGCTGTAAGGACCGACTCTAATAGCGGCCACCAACTCGAAATTGAGCTGGAGGATATTTATTTTCTAACTGGTTTGTCCAAAATGGGTGAACAAATTTCTCTATTTGGGACTAGGTTAGGTGGCCAGACTGTCACTAGTCTTCGACAAGAGTTCTGTAATGATCAGGCAGACCCTAGGGACAAATGGATTGACATAAAAACTATCATCCATCCCGAGCTAAAATTTATTGCATTTACTGTTACCAGGTTGTGTGGGAGTGCAGCGCTGCATGTGGCTATCGGTTCCCAGACGCGCATTGCTGTAGACTTTTTTCGAGGCACCATTTTCAACTGGTGCGAAGCTGTGTTGGCCAATGTAAAAGGCCAACTAACCAGAGCAAAGAATGGAAAACTAAATAAATTTGGATATGGATCCATTTTAGTCACCTTTTCTCTAGAGAGGATCCCCCTGTTAGCTCCGCAGAACATTCCTGTTGATGTCGGTCGACCTCGAGAACCTAGGATGGTTCGTTGGGTTGCATTGATGGCCCGTCATGGTATTGAGGGCGTCGAGATTGTTCGATTTCCTCCTTCATATTTTCATTGGCTAGAATGACAACTTTTCGTTATAGATGATTTTCCATACGTCGGGATAGATTTTCGCGGCGACCGAGAGATGACTCTCCCAGCAAGGGAACAGTGGGATGAATCAGGTAAAATCATTTTCAACAATTTCTAAGTTATAATTTTTTTTTTTTTTAAACATCTCAAAACTAATAACCAAAAGTTTAAAATGCAAATGTGGGCCCATGACGACCAGCCCATCTCCAGCCTTATGAAAAAAGACAGCCAGTTGCAGCCGCACCAGCCCCAGCAGGCCAATCAGCAGAGATCTTGTCTGATTTAGAGCATCACCTAGAGCGCCTGACTCTAGAAATTCCGGAGACGGACATAGATGATATTCCTCTCAGATTACAAAGATACGTGATTGGTGTTCTAGGACCCTTTAGGAGGTTCTTTTGTAGGGTGGCTCGGGCAGTGGTCTCTTATCGTGATCACCATCAGTGATGGGATGATCATGTCATAGACTCATAATTTTTGACCTTTTGTATTACTATTTTTGCCGATCATAAGGTGTTTTCAACCTATCATTGAAGACGATGTATATATATTTTTTGAAAACACTTCTATGCTATGATATATCACTATTTACCGGCTACCTGTGTACATGTTATGAATGTTGCTTAATTTACTATTTTGATTATTGCAAATGTCGATTTATCATACTAGAAGAAATTGCATCTACTAATGTATTTAAATGTCTTGGAATATGCTGATATTCAATGTAATCAAATTCACGTTCCAAGAGACGAACTCTTAAAAATAACCATAATAACACTGGATTTCTAATGGCATAAACCCTGTTGAGCTGTAATACAACAAGTTCAGAATCCAACCTAACAATCAAACTCCGAATTCCAAAAGATATGGATTCAGATAGTAACTCAATCACTGCACTATACTCTGCAATGTTATTCATTGTTTAACCAAGGCTTACCCAATGAATGGATACTAACTCGTCAGAGGATGAATAAATAACCCAAGCTGCGGAAGAAATGTTCCGTGTACTACGACAAGCACCATCAGCAAAACCAATGTAGGTTTGAAGAGACGCTATCCTACATCTTTTGAAGAGTAAACTCGTGATACAAGAAAAAGTGACAAATAAAGTACTTCTAAATCCAGGTATGATTTGACTCCAAAACACACCATTGTAAAGAAATACACCTAAATAAACTCTCACACCATGTTGTTTAATTTATAATATCTCTTTAGATAAAGCCCATTTCTCGGTTTATCCAAAGGAACACCGTCAAAATCTATCAACTCATAGGCTCCTTTTGCTAACTTTCGTTTAACAATATAAGGACCATGCCACATAGGCACGAATTTCCCAGCTCCTAGCTTGTCGTTAGCTTGATCATAAAGTAAAACTAGGTCTCCTTCTGAAAAATTTCGAGGGGTCACATTTCTATCATACTGAGCTTTTATCCTTTTAACATGAGCCTCGTTTTCTATTGCAGCGTTTCGTCTATTCTCATCTAATGAACCAAGTATTTAAAATTTCTCCCTTTAGACGTAGGTCAGTAATTCTATGGTTAATTTCAAAGAGACTTCATTTAGATTCAATCACGAACACGCCTTCCAAACCGAAACCAGTTGAAAGGGAGTGAAACCAGTTGATGTTTTTACCGAGGTTCGATATGCCCAAAGTGCTGAAAATAACATGGAATGCCAATTCGACTTATGAATAACAATAATTCGTCTGATAATAGTGACTAAAACTTTATTGGTCGCTTCAACCAGACCATTGGCTTGCAGATAATACGGAGTGGAACTATCGTGGTGCAGGCCAAGTTGATCTGTCAGTTCAATCATCATGATATTTCGAAAATGACTTCCATGATCTGTAATAATGGCTTGAGGAACATTGAACCTAGCAATTATGTGATTGAATACAAATTTGCAGTAGTCTTGATGTCAGCCGAAAATGTAGGCATCGCCTCGGCCCACTTAGTAAAATAATTTACTGCTAAGATAATATACGCATGCCCCTCGGCCGAGTGAGGGTTACATGTAATAAAGTCAATACCCTATTTTGTGAAAGGACTGACAGCAATTCTAGGGTGAAGAGGAGCGGGTGGCGCACGCATCTTACGATCAAAGAGTTGAAAATTGTGGCATTTCCGGACTGCATAGATACAATCTTTGAATAACTATGGCCAGAAATAATCAGTGTGCAATATCTTTTGGGTTGTGGCATACCCAGACATATGACCGCCACATGCTCCAGAATGGCAGTCATTTAAAACCTTCTCAGCTTCTTCATGAGTAAGACAGCGTCGAAAAACAGAATCCGCTCCACGACGATAGAGTGTATCACCAATAATATTGTATTGCTAGGATTGGAAACGTATTTTCCGTTGCTGAGATCGTGAGATTTCAGGCTGAAAAGATTGGGTTTGGAGATAAACGATAATATCCCCATACCATGGATCAATAGTACTGATAAGAAACAAGGATTCGTCTGCAATGGGCTCCTCCGCCACAGTTTCAGTATCAGTAGAGGGGAAATCACACATCAGTTCGGCAAAAACCAAAGATTTCTTTGCCTTGGATTTTTCAAACTCCAAGTCAAATTCTTGCAGGATAACTATCGATTTGGAATACTTGCCGCCTAGCAATTGTTTGGTTAAAATGTACATCATAGGGTTACAGTCAGAAATTACGGTGGTTTTGCGTAATAAGATGTAGTGTCTAAATCTTTGAACAACTTGAACAGCTGCCAAGGCCAATTTCTCCACATGTGTATATTTGATCTCAGTCGGATGTAGATTTTGACTAAGATAGTAAATCACATGTGCCGTTTTAGATTCGTCTTCCTGAATTAAAACCATCCCAATTGTTGAATGAGAGGCGGCGAGGTACAAAACGTAGTCCTGGTTGTAGTTATGAGGATGAAATAACGGTGCATGGGTCAACGCATGTTTAAGTGCATCAAAAGATTGATTAGTGATCTCATCCCAAAAGAATGGAATGTTCTGTTTCAGCAACCGGGTAAAACCATTTGTTAGCTCGGCGTAGTTAGGAATGAACCGACATAAAAAGTTTGCTTTCCCCTGCAAACTTTGGAGTTGGCGCAGAGTCGAAGGAGGAGGTAAATTGACAATGGCTTCAACCTTCGACGGATCAACGCGAATGCCTGCTTTCGAAACAACAAATCCCAGTAAGCGACCCGATTCTACACAGAAAACACATTTGTGTGGATTCAGCCTAATTTGATAATGCCTACATCTCATAAAGATAGCTCGTAAATGAGTGAGATGGTCGGCCCTACATGATGAATGAGCAGGTAAATCATCGAGATAAGGCTGCACAATGTGCTTAATGCCATGAAATGCGTAAGACATAGCCCTTTGAAAAGTTTCTCCAACGTTCTTTAATGCAAAAGGTAGTTTGCAATAAGAAAATGTCCCCCATGGACAAATGAAAGTTGTTTTTGGCTGATCAGCAGGGAGTATGTTTATTTGATTGTAACCGGAAAAACCATCCATAAAGGAAAACATTTCACTGCCGGCACAATCATCAATTATTTGATCGATATAGGGAGTTGGATAATTGTCTTTAGGACAAGCTCAATTAATATCCCTATAATCGATACATACTCGTATCGTTCCTTGTTTTTTAGTAACAGGAACTATTGATCATGTCAGCCCCCTATTAAATTCTGACAAGCAATCTCGCTTAAACCTTTCAAACCCCCTCTTTCTTCCCTAAAAAAATCCTTTTTCTGCCCATCGTTGCCATTTCCTTCCTCTAAATTACATTGTAAAAGGGCTGAAATCCCACATTATAATGTATTTAAGGCCTATCCCCTTTCGGCCAAGCCCCTGCACCTTTTCCTCCACATGACCGGAAGTCAAAACCGAGTGCTAGCCATGAATGTGCTTATCACATATATATATATATATATATCGGGCACGTTTATAATCGTAGATCTGTACAGATCCGACGGCATTCGCAAGTCATCATCGCGCCCGTGGACCACTCTTTTCATCGCCCAAATCACCTGTCCGCCATCCGTTTAAACCACAGATCAACGGTTCACAGCTCACCCGTCTTTGTGGCCCCTGTGCCCATAAACACTGTTCAAAACTACCCGGTTTCTATCGCACCGATGTTGGGCAGGGGGCGGTATTTTATTTTTCGGAGTGATTCCATACATCGTCCAACACATGGCTCCATCACTATTTCAAAACCGCCCCCCCATCGCACATTATTGTTCGGCAGCAGACGTGGCACGATATCACTGTGAGCCTTCCGATCTTGGGTGATCCATCCGACGGTAGTCGCTCCACAAAGCTGCACGGGATTTAGCCGAGGCAAGCCGTACCCCTGGCCCACTGTCCATCGCCTCCCCGACGCTTTTCCAGCCGTCGATCCCCTCCAGAGATCGAACAGTCCAGATTAATTGCTCATCCACCATATTTTTTCCCGCCACATCATCATTCCACACATTCTTGTAGCGTTTTTCTTTGTCTCCCTTATGCATTTTATTCAAAGGCCCAAGTGTCATGTTTTAGCATTTCGCCAACTTTCACCATGACTATCTTCTACATTCACGCTGAATTTTCCACCATAACCCAACATTGTTCCGCCATTTCACCAGGCTACATTGCCATCTCTGTCATCACCTGCATCCACCTTCCCATGCATTATTTTCTTGACGATTTTGTGTGTTTTGCAGGGTACAAGCGGTGGTGAACCGCCATGATTCACAGTTTCAATTACAGTAGTAGAGAACACATCAAAGGACCATTTTTCAGAGGCTGGAATTATGGAGAAAGGCCTGGGAAGGTATGTCGACAAGACTTCCATTAAAAGAAGCAGGGTTAAAATCAGTCAAACCCTCCAGAGTCATTCAAAGTTGCAGATTTCGCAGATGGAGACATTAATGTTGCGGCAGAGAGTATAAGTGGGAGATCAGAGAATTTGATAACTGCAATTAAATATTTTGAGCTCTGATTCAATATTTAAAGGCAAAGGTACCAGATCGAAGACCCTGCAGATCACTCAGAAGGTTTATGCATAGAAAACGATACCCTCAAGGTTTTATTTCAGCAGAATTTTCTCTCCAGGGAAGGACAGACTGCCCATGAGGTTTTTATTTCTCTACCATGTTCCTGAAGAGACTTTCACCCAGTGCATTTATTTCAGAAAGCAGGCCACAGAGTACATACAACATTATAGAGTTATCAAGCAGTATGGGCATGAACTTTTTCACCATCCTGTCTTAATGAGGCAAATTAAATGCTCATCACCTACTTCCTTTACTAGTTTTCTTTTCTCCTATAAAACGCCCTAAGAACAGATTATTCAGGGTTCCAGATTTTATCAGATTGTATACATTTTGTTAAAATCTTGTATGAAGGCTTAGAGCCCATAGGGTCTCAGTGAGGAGGAGTTCCATCTGTTAAGAGGATTATGGTCTTTGGTATTTCACAGTTTGTAACTTTCTCTTATATGTGTTATTTTAATATATCATTTCATTTCATCCATCTTTCCTATATCATGTTTCTGGAATGCGAGTGGCTCACTGATTTTTGGTATGGATTTATCCTAGTTGATACCCATGCTTGATTAGTCAAGCACTTTAAATATGTCTCAGGCATGATATTTTATTCCATTATTCATCTCAACCATATTTCTACTATATTAGTTTCTTTGGGAGGGTGTTTTTAAAACGTTATTGTCATGTATGGATTCTTAGATTGGTAAGCCCATTACATGGTAATATTGTGTATCTGGATATCAGCTCAATGACAACTAGTATTCTCTCAATATTTCATTCACAGCCAACACCTTCCGATAATTGATTTCTGTGACATATCACTTGAATCGGCCCTCTTTGCAGTAAGTTGTCTCTGAATTGTCTATTGCTTTTTATATTGGAGTTTTGCGTCTTGCCTCTATAGTATTCCTTTCCCAATGTCATTTTCTGTAATTTTTGGTCCCATTCAAATTAACTTCCTTGTTTACAAGAGATAGCATGAGAGCCTTTTGTTGATAACTCCCCATGTTATATTACATGCTCCTTGCTAATATAACATGTCCTAGGCACTGGTCTTTCACAACTCAAGGTTGTCTCTAGCAGTGACAACAGGAAAAATATTCAATACCCAATTCGTTAAAGGAATTGGATAAATAAAACCTGCGCCAACTCGCCAATTTGGAGTCGCCAATTTGTTGTACGGATTAATCAATCTTGCGGACAAGACCGATCTCCCTAGTACCCAAAAGGTAATCCAGCAACAAACAACCAAATGAACTAATCTTTCTCTAAGCATATATGATTTAAAGAAAACACTATAGAGGTGTTAAAGACTTACCGTAGGTCCAGCGCTTGTTTAAAGTCGTTGTTGTCCCTCGTGCACTTGAAGGAGTTATCCTCGTTGAACCTGCAGTCACAAACAAGCAAACATTAAATAGCACCTATATAGTAAACATCATAAACCATGCTTATCATAGTGATCAAGGAATCTACAAAATAAATAGTTAACTAATAGCTTATTGAGAAAAATGAATCCATTTGTATTAATTTTAAAAGAAGGAAAACCTTACAACCTTAGCCTTGATGTTGAACAGGCCTTCTTGGGGTCCGAAGCAGTAATCTCCTGTACTCTGATAAGCTCTGCACTCCTCCAACCGAGACAAATAGAGGACTTCTCCCGCCAAAAATTCCCAAGCAATGAGTTCAACCCAAACAAGACTTTAACCTCAAATATTTCAAAGCTGAACTCCCGTTGATACCCAATGCCTCTTTTTATAGTGGAAAAGAGGAGGTTTTCAGTTCCAACTATGAAGGGATAGAATCCTCCTTCAAAGGGATAAGCTCCTCAAATCAAGGGGTTAGCTCCATAAGGTAAGGGATACATGAACCTCATAAGAGCAGTTCTGCCACCGCAAGATCTTTTCTAGAGGCTTCTAGAATTTACTAAAAATGAGCCTTTTTGAGTTTACTTGCACCTTTTTACTACTTACAGGGGTTCGCACCCATAACACAGAAAAAGTGCGTTCAGGTACACATAAGACATGAACATTAGGTGCGGGACCGCAGGCAAGATATAGAGAAAGTGCGACACCAAAGTTAAGGAGATTTTTAGGAACGTTTCTTTGATTTTCAAGGCTTGACATGAGGAACTGATATGTTAGAATTGAAAAGGAGGAATTATGAGTGATAATGGGCTCATACACATAGTAGAATGTCAGAGTGACAATTTTCAGTGTAACAAGGGGCAGATTGGTTTTGATTGCCTTTCCTCTTCCTTTGAGAGGAAGAAGGATTAGTCGCACCTTGCTGTGCAAATACTTGCCCCGGAGGGGGTGGTAGTTGTTGTTGCTGGGGTTGAGAAGCCAAGGGAGGCAGAGGTGCAAATGCTGGAGGAGCTGGAGCACCAGGCTGTGGATAAGGATAATGGTTATGTTGGGCAACATTGAGGTAAGCAAGAGGTTGGGAAAAAGGATGAGGCATGCCGTATCCTGGATACATGCTACCTGGAGGGGGAAAAGTACTGGAGGTGTTGGCCCCTCCCAGAGGGAGACCATATCCCATAGGAGGTTGAGTGTCCGGATGAGAAAGAGCTCCAATGATACAATCGGCAGAATGAGATGCCATTGGGGCATTAGCGCCACAGGGTTTAGGGAGGTCAGGAAGGGCGGCATAAACATAACCATACTGAGCATAGATCAAGTCATATTTCAAGGCTATTTGGAGGGCGACTTCTTCGGTTTGAGGGAAATGTGATGCGACATCTTTACCGGTGGTAGGTAAGAGAGATCTAAGGAACCAGTCCATGTAGACATGATCTTCAAAGGTAGGAGCTCGACATAAGTTCTTCTCCGCCATTCCTGAACATGGTCGGATAGGCGGGTTGCAGATGATTGACAGAAAGAAGTCAACAGTTAGGTACCAGTGTCGTATTGGAGAGGGAGCTGGAAATAAGATAGGAAGGCTTGGGAAATGGTTGCAAAGGTGGTATGGGAAGAGGAGGTTTGATCAACATACCACTTAGAAGCTTCGCATGTAAGTGTGCGTTGGAACAACCGAAGACGGATGGAATCATCGGTAATGGAATTGGATTAACACCACATATTGAAAGATCGGATATGGTTGGTTGGATCTTCTCCGGCAAGGCCTTCAAACTTGGGAATGTCGGAGGGGAGCTTGGTTGGCATAGTAGGCCAACCAACATCGTGGCGGATAGGATCATTGATCAACTGATTGAAATCAAGGAGACTCAGGCCTGCCATGTAAGGGAGCAAGGGGACAGCTGAGGTAGTTCCTGTGGCGGTTCTTCTAGTAGCATTCCCGACATTAGGGCCGGGATTACCGCTAACGTTAGGCCCTAGACTAGACATAGTGAAGGTGACAGGGGGAGAACCAGAAGTAGAAGGAGAACCCAATGAATCAGAAGAGGAGCTAGAGTGCGGACTCGAAGGAGGACTAACTCGACGACGGCGGGAAGGAGTAGGTCAACCAACCAGAAACTGAGGATGAAGGCCAAAAAGTCTTCGGGATATACGCCTTTGGGGTGCAATGATGACAACACAAACATGGCACAGAGGGAAGAATAACGACGAACAAGGGCAGGGAGGTGCAGAATCAAGTGATTACAATTTCAAAACAAGGGCAGAGAGGGGCAGTGTCAATTGATTTTACAATGTTTTAAAGTCTTTGCCTGGCGGTGTTAACTAGGCTCTTCTTCACTTAGGGTGAGTGTGTGGTGTGCGTTAATTTTAATTTTTAAACCCAGACGTTTTGAGAGCAAAAGAAACAGTGTTGTGTAACTAAAAATAAACCTACAGAGAATAGTATATAATACTGAAATAACAGAAAATTAACAGCTATCAATGCATCAATCTAACCCAAGGAGGCGGGTCTCTCAAAAAATAGTCTAAAAGAGGGAAAAAAATCTAGTCAAAACACACTGAAAATAAGCCAATAGATCTAAGGTCGGGAGGGAGAGGGATCTAAAGGATAAATCTACTGAAAATAGGTGCAGAAAACAGCAAAGAGACAGAGGCAAGGTTGTTGTAAACGAGGAGGCAAAAAGCTAAAGGCAGTAGGGAAAAGGAGGTGTCCCTAAAGACAAACCAAAACAAAACTATATGAGGTGATTTGGATGGAAAAATAGCTGATCTAAAAGGGATCTGAAGATGAGGTATCAGGTCTGTAAAAGAAATGGCTGAAACTCTGAAAATTTAGACACCTATAACAGCTAAAACTCTTCCACAAAAAGTGGAGGGTACTAGAGCCCTAGGGGGCTAGATTCCCACTTAGTTGAGTAAAACAGAACAAGAACAGGTCTAAACGGGCGGAGACGAAGGCTGGACAACCCTGACAGAAGCTTCAGACAAACCTAGAAAACTTTCAGAAAAACTGCAGAAAAAATTTTAGGTCGCAGGTTCTAACCTGTTTTCTGTCCAGGTCACAGTTTTGAGGCTGCAATGTGCGTCCTGCAGTCCAGGTCACAGGTTTTGGGCCAAAAAGTGTGACCTGCACTTCCGGGTCTCTCGGCGGCAGATTTCAGAAAAATTTTCCATCTCAGTTGCGGCTAATGTCTGTTACCTGCGCAATAGGGCCAGAAACACACGGAAGTTAGAAATGTTAATGTTTTAGGGTTTTATAGGTGAAAAACAACATAAAAATAGGAAAAACAAAAAGCTGAAGAGAAACCCTAGGGTTTGAAGCAGCTGGATATGCAGGAATATGAAAAACAATAGCGGTCGTAATTGAAAACGCATGTGGAGTCGCCAGTTGTTAGGATGAGTCCTTAGTGTAAGTGTACGAAAAAAGACCCTTTTAGTTGTGCATAACAAACAGCCCTAACAACAAAATATGGCTGCTAATATCTTCAGATCTGTAGTTAGTTGATCAAGACAAATGCTGCAAAAATCCAGATCTATGCATAAAAATGCATTAAGCAGTAAAAATAAGGTTTTGCTCCATGCATCCAATAAACAAGACAAGAACAATATTTTTTGAAGAATTTTATATTAATGGCACCTCAAAGGAAAACAAGAAAGGCGTTTCCAATTCTCCTCAATGGGATGGGTTCTTGGAAGTCCTCAGCACTTCAGATCTGGAATTTATCTCTCTTATTGGTATAGAAAACCCAGACAAACATAGAACTCAAAGGAAGCTCACAAAGAAAATAATAGAAAATATGACAATGATAATGGCTCAAAGTCAGACCAAGAGTATAGATCCAGAGTGATCTAAGAGGCAACAAAAGGTGATGAATGGTAGGAAAAACCCTTTTATTTATAACAAAATATTAGGTCATTCTAGATCTTGGTGTATGATTAAAATAATATTAACCAAATATAGATCCACCTTTTATGGAATATTTTATTATATTTGTTGGAGGGGAAAGGAATTTGACTTGGGTCAAAGCCCATTATTATGATAAATTAGAAATAAATAAATGATTTATTTATCATTCTAAGGAAGTGGTTGAATGATAATTAAATAAATAATGATTTATTCAATTATTTATAAATGATTTAGTCAAATTTAACAAGGAATATTATTTAAATAAGGTTTAAATAATTATTCCTAGAAAACAATAAGATAAATAAGGATTTATCTAATTAATTTCCTTGTTTTGGGTTAAATATGACCAGAAATAATAATTAAATTACTGTTTAATTAATTATTTCATGAGGAAAACCAAACAAATATATATTTATTTAATATTTCCCCTTGGGGTTTCCTGTTTAGACCATAAACAACCTAATAAATGTGTTTTATTAAGTTATTTTACATAGTGAAAGAAATTTTACTTAGGGTAAAATTGGTCTTACATGGTGTACTTGGGTCCATCTAATGATAATAGGTTAGATGACCAAAAATTGGTGTAACAGTAATATATGTATTTTTTGCACCATATTATTGTGAAAATTAGGAGTAAATAGTGCATTTATGAATGGTAAATGCTCACTGTGTCCATCATTAAAATAACTCCTCTCCATTGACTGTATCTTCATTAGCACAACAAATTATCTTTAAATGCTTTTCAGAGTCTAGGTTTATGATAAGATATAAAAAAGAAGTTGTCCTTCTTACATCTTCATAATGATGCCTAATTGCTCTGGGCCTCTGCTCTGTCAAAGACTATCCTTCTTGCTTGAACTAGAGTGATTTGCAGGGCTTTGGTCATATGTTTGGGAACTTATGCAGTAATTCTCTTTGAGTTATCAGGGGGTGCTAAAGGTAGACATCATCTAACCTTTGTATTCATTTGTCATGATGGAGGTCCTTTGTCCTTTGGATTTTTAGATTTGAAACCTATAGGTCTTCTCTTTTCAACATCTGTGCTATATGACTACTGATAGTAAACTACTCAGCTTGAAGACCTTGTTTGAAGTTTTTCCTTTGCTCATATTCTGTTTATTGTCATCACTCAACACACCCCTGCAGAGATGTAAGAATAGATGTTTTTGATCTTTGGAGAGCTTTCTTGGTGTTTTATGAAGATCATGCTTGATCTGATCATCTTTCTTCAGACATGAAAACTCTTTCTCTTTTCCCGATTTGAACATTTTTGAGCTTTGCTAAAATGAAACAAAGAAACCATTTAGTAGTGTATGACCTAAGGGTAGACCGGGGTGTTTTTTTGCAGTATGGGAAGAAAATGATAGCTGACTGATGCTGAAAACAAGGTTTTTGGTTTAAGACAGTTTTGTCCAGGAATTTTCCCTAAACACCACCACCTAGACCTATAGATTTTTTCATAGATTCGGAATAGTTTCTTAGGCATGAGTAGGTCATCATATGAAAAAATGGTCAGTGAGAAAGGAGTAGACACTTTTTCTAAATTTTGGACAATGAGGTATATGAAAACAGGGGGATTTTGATAGCAGAGAAACAAAGCTTATGACAGCTATAGATAGGGAGGCTTGTTGCTTTTTAGAGCGGGACTGAAAACTGAAGACCACTTCTACGTTGGTAAGCAAGAGAGGGGTAAGAAGACAAAAAATTTGTTTGAGGGGTTTTCTGGAGAACAAATTGACTTTTGAGATTGGTTTCTAGAAAACCTAGACAAGGGATCTAGTCATCATAACAGGAAAAAATACTGATGACTAACAGTGGCTCCATTTGGGGAGGGAAGCTCCTTTTCAGGAGGTGTCCAGAACTGCAGATCTCAGGCTTGTGAAGACCAGTGCCTCATCCATTGGTGCAAATTTATCTTTTCCTTGATGTTATTCTTGAAAATGATGCTCTTTGACAAATTTACAGCATGATTAGCATCAACCTCATCTCTACCTACCCAGCTATATTTCCTAGCATTTTTTCTTCTTTGGGTGCACTTGGACTGGAAAACCCTTGACATGATATTTTGAAATGGAAAACACTATCTACTTCTACACTTATATCCTCTGGGAGTTCAGATTAAACTGATGAACTCCTTTGATTCTCTACCTACGCTAGATCGACTGTCAAGATTAAGCTGTTTGACAGGATTTCATTCACTAGACTAAAGCATGAAATTGAAAAATGATCAAATCAGGATTAGACAGTCTGATTTTTCATGTGTTTGTGGCATAAAAAACAAGTTGCACACAAATGTTATTTTCGCACAAAATGAGATTTAGAAAAATCAGGGCTAGGATACATAGTTTGTTTTTCATCCTCGTTTTCCTCTTTGGTTCTGTTTTGAGCGTGTGGAACCAGTATCTTTTCCTAATCTACTTTTAACGATAAGTCAAGCTTACACAATTTGACTATCACTTCTTCCACTAACTTATTAGCAATCAATTTAAAACATGTCCAGTTATGATTAGGCTAGATAATTGAACAAGATATCTTTTGAGTACTAGTAGTGGCATTTAGACTTGTGCACTTTCATCATGACTATTTTGGGTATGGGGCTATACCATTTCTTTAGAATCTGCCCTCTTTTTCTACTTTTCTTGTTGTTTTTGTGTTTTCTGTTTTTTTTCAAAACAATCTGAAAGAAATATACTCATGGGGAAGAGCTTATTTTTCATGCCTATCTACTCTAATCTAACCTATACATGATCGACATTTATTTAGTGAAATCTCTTTTCCAACAAATCCAATCAAGCAGATGATTCCATGAGGAATTTTGTTTCAGCTTTTTGAGAGTGTTGAAGAAATAAAAAGGCCACTTCCCCCTCACTTGTTTTCGGATAGTAGTGCTTAAGTTTTTTTCTCACACTTTGCAACAAACTGTTCATGGTAGAACACACTCCTCCTTTACATTTCTCAAGGAAAACAACAAATGGATCTTAGAATGATACTTGATCTTGAGGAATTGAGACATAAGCTTCATCCAGGACTACTCCTTCTTTCACTTGGCTATGTTTGGGACTCTCTTGGGAAAGAAACTCCTCCTCTTCCTCATCATCACCTGAACTGTCAGACTCATCATATATTGCAGTGTAGTCCTCTTTCCAAGCTGATGTGCTCTTATTGAGTGGGCTAGAATCTGTGTGAAGGTCATCATGTTGATGAGCAGGGATACTCTTTGGCAGTAAATTCTCTTGAGAAGGTGGTGCAACAACTATCATGTGATTATCAACATCTATGCCTTCATCTGCAATTTGTAATCCAAAGGAACTTGGTGACTGCTTATCTAGAGCTAAGGAGGATTCCATGTCCAAAATGATTTCCTCAACCATTTCAGGAAAAGGCTTCTCATTTACAACTTGCTCAAGAATTTCATCATCCTCCTCAACCTCATCATCAAAGCTGAAAGACTGCTGATTTCCAATTATGTGAAATTTATTTCTGATGGACTGAAGTGAAGTATAGAAAAGATTCATAGACTCTTCACTCACTTCTAAACTCTCAAGGCTTTCCTCATTAGTGTCATAGGTGACCTGTCTTAGCTGATTACTGCTTTCAATCTGATGATAGTGAACTTCATCCCACAAATCAACTGTTGATGGCTCTACAAGGTTAGCTTCTGCTTGAATATCATAATCATCAATATATTGATCAAACCTTGGAGAATCATTAATATAAGTAATGTCACCAGCCATACATATTGGACTATCAGATTGTTTCTCTTCGAATTGATTTAAAAATCTATTTTTTGACTTATGGTATGAAATATTAGCAGGAGAATGATCAGAAAATTTTTGGTCATATGAAGTTTTAGAGGCTTTCTGCATGTTTATGAGTTGATCTATCTCCTCTTTAGTTAAAAATGGAGGCATTTTTATCTCTCTTTGGATATAACTACAATAATCCTCTTTCTCTTGGGAAAATTGATTTAGAGGATGAATTTCATTTTGGGCCTCACCTAAGAGAGATGATGAATCATCACTTGTGCCTTTAGAGAGATCATGTGGGTTCTCTTTCATTTCTTGATTGGTTTCATCCTCAACCAACTCTTCTTGATGTTCGGGACAATAAGCATGGGATTCATGAGTTTCCTCTGATAGATTCTCAGTAGGCCAATTTGCTCGTATAATCTGAAATGACTCAAAGCACAAAGGTAGAGATCCTAAAGGTTTAGTTTTTTCTTCCATTTCAGTTTTAATTTCGTTCTCAACCAACTCTTCTTGATGTTTGGGAAAATAATCATGGGATTCATGAGTTGCCTCTGATAGATTCTCAGGAGGCCAATTTGATCGTATAATCTGAAATTAATCAAAGCACAAAGGTAGAGATCCTAAAGGTTTTGTTTTTTCTTCCATTTCAGATTTAATTTCATTCTCAACCAACTCTTCTTGATTTATGTGAGAGTTAACTTGAGCATGGGTTTCATGAATAGCTGCTAAGAGATCTTCAAGATGCAAATTTCCTTTTAAAATCTAGAATGAATTAAAGCATAAGGGTAGATATCCTAAAGGTTTTGTTTCTTCTTCCCTTTTAGATTATGTGATTTCAAGATGGTTGATTGATTCTTTAGAGCACTCCTCTATGTTTTTATTTGCAACTTTCTCATTATGCACATTTTGTTTGTTACTCTTGTCTTGTAATGGTTTAGTATGTTCTTCCTAAGGAAAAAGTGTAGGTTGGTTTGAATAAGAAGAATTAACCTTAACTTTGTGTCTTTCTCTTTTCCTGTCAAGTAGATGCATCAGTTTGTTGAATTTATCTATCAATTTTTCCAACCTTTCCTCTCTGTTCACACTTGGATCCATCTTTGCTTACTATAAAGAGTTACTGCGTCTTTTCAACCAGTCTATAGTTCTCTACCAGTGGAGTATTTTGGTCTATTGAGGGCTGTGGAGTCGCCAGGTGAAAGATTTGAACTTTGCTATCCACCATCAGCATGATTGGGATTGATCAATGCATTCCCAGGAGATTTTATAAGGACTAGTGGAGTAATAGGCCTACTGGAGGCTAGTGTAGTCCCCAGGTGGATGTTTTTAGTTGTTTTGAGGTTATATGTGTATGGTCCACCACCAATACTGACAAAAATGAATCTAAGGATGTTTTGGGTTTTTCTGAGTTTCTTATATGTAGCCTAGTTTGTGAGAGTGTCCTATACCTGGTTCATCACTTAGCTAAGGTGGTGAAACAAAGAGATTTTTACTCTAAATGGCTTTATAGGTTGCTTGTCTAATTTTTAATTTTGAAGGACTAATGAGTCTACAAGATTTTGCTAGGCTGTTATGTACTCAGTGTGTCCCACCATGATTGCCATTATGTTAGTGTCCCGTAATTTGGTAGATTGGTAAACCAAATGATAGGGTAACATCAGACCAAGATTTGGAGTCCTAGGACCTAGCCTTCCTGGACTCAGAGAGGGCTCTCTCTATTATGTAAAGGATGTAAACTTTTTTGCTTTTGTATATTTGATTTTAGGCTAGTTGTTAGGTATTTTTTGGTTTGTTTTGGGTTTTTGAGGGGAAATGATCAAAAGGACAAAATAGATAAAGAATTCGTCAAATCCACTAGGCTATGGGATCAGATAAAGTCAAGATTGTCTTAATGATGGACAAGGTATTACTGCAAGGATGATTTAGTCGAGGTAAATGGATTCTTTGGGTGAAAGTGAAATGAGATGGACATTAAGTTTGTGAAATACAAAGATATTTTAAGCATAAATAGTTAAACATCAAGCATTCATGAGTTAGGGCTGACCATTAATCTCTATGAACGAAACTCAAACTGATAGATGTAGAAAATAAACAATCCAGTGATACATAGAAGTATAAGACCCTTTAACTTTGGGAAAATCACCTTCAGAATTTGGAAAAAAAAATAAGATTATCAAACAACTCAATCTATAAAGAGGGAAATCCTAAACATCATATCTTGAGCTATCGGGAACTTTGAAATAAGACTGCAAAGCATGGACAAAGGGCAATATCAAAACAAGACCTCTTTGACTTATCTAAAACAACCAATAATTCAAAGAGAGATTTCAGAAATGGAGTTTTGATTAGCTATGAGTAAGCAGGGCATACTGTGAATCATACTAGATAGCATACATAATAACCATTAATGAAACAAGTAACAAGTTCTTAGTGAACCAAAGAGCAATTAAGAATTCTTTGACATGACCAAGAAAGATGAAAACATTTAAACTGCAATGAACCAGGAAATTTGAGGTGCCTCCATGGGAATATCTCAAAATTATTCTTTACTGAACTACAGCAAGCAAGAAGTATGAAAACATGTATGAGAAACTAAGAAAACATAACAAATAAGAAACACAATACCATTCACCAAGCCATGGAATCCTACACACAATGCTTCTCCACCATCAAGCCAAGCAAGAGATCATCCACTTCATAAAACAAGTATTTATTCAAAGCTCATAGTGCTATGTATTGCTCTCTATAACTCAATTTCTCCCTCTTTTTACAATGAATCCTCTTGGATTATATAGGCCAAAGAGGAGGAAACCCACCTAGAGCAACTAGAAGGCCATTGGCCAAAAACAAATATCCTATTTTGTCCTCGAGGCTTTACAAAGCCCAAGGCACAAAATATCTTCAAATCTTATCTTAAATAGCTAAAAATGGCAAGAAAAATGCCTTTTTACTACTAACATGAGTTAAAAATAGATTAACGCACATTTGGAGGACCACGTTCAGAAAACTTCATTTTTAGCAAAAATGCTACAGGAGCGTAGCGCTAGAAGAAATCTTGTTTGGCAGAGAACTTTTAAGGGACTTCCTGATGTTGAAATGAGGTCTGTGATGGCTTGTTGGAAAACCCTGGATGTCTAATTTCTGGAACTAGTTGAGTTGTTGCAAACTGATGCTGGGAAGTTAGTAAAAAACTGGGATGAGTGAAAAAACCCAGGAGTGTAGCGTCTACTGATATTTGAGGCAAAAAGGTAAAAATTGACTATTTTTTTCCCTTTTGAGGGATCAAAACATCTTTTTTTGATCTAAAATTTCTGAGTAGATTCCCTCAAATTTAATGCATTCAAAAATATAACTTTCATCAACTGAGGATGGTCCAAGCAAAATTGGCAGTTCCCATGAAATTTTGCAATTAGGCCTAAAAATCACAAAAAACAAGATCATGTCAAAAATTGCTCAATTTTGGTGAGCAAACCCCTTAAGGGTTTCTAGAAACACGCAAGGAAGCCTGAGCCAAGATTCCGATCCGAGATATTATTTTTCCTCTTTTTCCCACCGGGCGCCTCCTTTGGGCAGTTTTGAGCTTGGCTTGGGCAATTCGCCTCTACTCCTGAGTGCTCTAGTGACATTACTAGTCACAGCTTGAATGGTTTTATTCTTTGCAGATTTAGTGGTTTTTGGCTTTGCCACCTTTGAGGGAGGATTCATGGCCCCTTGTCTAGGAGAGGCTACTAGCACATGTCTTTGAGGGCTCTTTTCATGCTCACTGTTTTCACTGTCTCCTTTAGGGCTGCTATCATCTTGATCATTGTTTTTGTCTTCTTCATTAGGGCTGCCTTGTTCACTGCCTCTAAATTTTTCAGTATTGTCTTTAGGACTATCTTTTTCAACCTCTTTATTGTTTTTAGCTTGACTGTCTTCACTATGATTTCCTTCCTCTGTTTGTTGTATGCTACCACCCTCACCTTCATCAATGTTCTGCTTTTGTTCTAGGCTGCCCACCATTTCACTGTTTTCACTGCCTTTAATGCTTATTAGTGGATTTTTTTCATCATTTTGTTAATTTCCACATTCACTGTTTTCAGTTGAGTGAGGGTTGTCTTCATTTGTCTCATTGTTTTGAACCTCTTTATGTATGTTGCCCTCACCATGATTGTCTTCCATTTTCTCCTTAAATTATCTCTTCAAAAACAAGTATTTTAAGACCATAAAAAGATGTAAGAGAAGGTGAAATACCTCTTAAAAAATTCCTCTGCAGCTTAGAAAAAACAATTTTTATGCACTCATTTGAAATTTTGCATTTCTAGAGGGCTTGCGCAAGGTGCGACCTTTCTGAGACACAGGTGCGTCGTGCCCTTTGTAAATTGCTTCAGAGAGGGGCTACAGGTGTGTCGCGCTAGTTTACAGGTGCGTCGCGCCTTAGATTTTTTGCAGATGGGTGCCCGAAGTATCTCAAGGTTTAAGAAAAGGGTATCTCTTTTGTTAACTCAAACAATGAAAAACAAAAATTCTTGTTTTGAGAGCTTTTAAACCTTTTTGATATGCATTCTGAATTTGCAAATCTTCCCTCCTTTTGTGTTTTAACACCTTTTTTCCCTTGAGTTTCAAAAACAAAGGAAGACCCCTTTTTTTGTTTGAGTGACAAAATAGACTTTTTACCTTTTGCAAGGTGTCTTCATAACTAAAATTCTTTATCCCTCTACTCATTTTTTGGAGGAGGCAGTGCAAATGTAATCATTCAGTTTCCTCAAAAACACTTTTGACCCTCTGCTTATTGGTGAAGGAGGTCTTTTGACTGGGTTCTGACCCTCTACTTGTCACGAAGGAGGTCCTATAAAAACCCAAAAAATCTTCTCCTATCCAAAATTGTGCTCTCTTTCTATCTATTTAAAAAGACCAATGGGAACAAGCTGTGAGCCTTTCCACTTATCACTGGTGAAGTCCCTTAAACCAACTGTCCTTTTCCTATGTGAAACCTTGTCCGTAATATATGTCTTTTTTGCACCATATTACTGTGAAACTTAGGAGTAAATAGTGCATTTATGAATGGTAAATGCTCACTATGTCCATCATTGAAATAACTCCTCTCCATTGACTGTATCTTCATTGGCGCAGTAAATTATCTTTAAATGCTTTTCAAAGTCTAGGTTTATGATAAGATATAAAAATCAGTTGTCCTTCTTACATATTTATAATGATGCCTAATTTCTCTGGGCCTCTGCTCTGTCAAAGACTATCCTTCTTGCTTGAACCAGAGTGATTTGCAAGGCTTTGGTCATATGTTTGGGAACTTATGCAGTAATGCTCTTTGAGTTATCACGGGGTGCTAAAGGTAGACATCATCTAACCTTTGTATTCATTTGTCATGATGGAGGGCCTTTTTCCTTTGGCTTTTTAGATTTGAAACCTATAGGTCTTCTCTTTTCAACATCCGTGCTATATGATTACTGATAGTAAACTGCTCAGCTTGAAGACTTTGTTTGAAGTTGTTCCTTTGCTCATATTTTGTTTATTTTCATCACTCAACACACCCCTACAGAGATGTAAGAATAGATGTTTTTGATATTTGGAGAGCTTTCTTGGTGTTTTATGAAGATCATGCTTGATCTGATCATCTTTCTTCAGACATGAAAACTCTTTCTCTTTTCCTGATTTGAAAATTTTTGAGCTTTGCTGAAATGAAACAAAGCAACGATTTAGTGGTGTATGACCTAAGGGTAGACCAGGGTGTTGTTTTGCAGGATGGGAAGAAAATGATGGCTGACTGATGCTAAAAACAGGGATTTTGGTTTAAGACATTTTTGTCAAGGAATTTTTCCTAAACACCACCACCTAGACCTACAGATTTTGTCATAGATTCTGAATAGTTTCTTAGGCATGAGTAGGCTATCATATGAAAAAATGATTAGTGAGAAAGGGGTATACACTTTGTCTAATGTTGGACAGTGATTTATATGAAAACAGGGGAATTTGATAGCATAAAAATAAAGCTGATGACAGCTATAGACAGGGAAGGTTTTGCTGAATTGTGATAGGACTTGAAAACTGAAGACCATTCCCATCACAGGTTGAAAGGGAGGGGTAGGAAGACAAAAATTTGTTTGAGGTGTTTTCTAGATGAAAAATTGACAGATTGAGATTAGCTTCTAGAAAACTTAGCCAAGGAATCTAGTCATCAAAACATGCAAAAAATATTGATGATTAACAGAACACTCCTCTAGGGGATTTGGGATCTGAAGCTTCTGTTTGTATTACACCACTAGTTTCTCCTTCCCCTTCCTGTAAGTTACAAGAACCTCCCTCTCTCAAAGGGTCAGTACCTATATGATTGGCAGTTTGAAGGCTTAGCTTAGATCCTTCTGTCTCACTGTGAATCTCGATGTGGGTTGCAGACGGTGAGGCTGATGCCTGAGGGAGAGTAGTAGGACTTTGAGTGGGAATGATTTTGGGTCCTACGGATGCCTGGGATTCAACTTTCTTAATGATTTCGTCTATATAGGTTTTTCTTCCTAGGATCACCAGTCCTTTGGATTTTGGAGATTTTTGTGGATGATTTTGATTTTTTTCAATCTTTTTCTTCCTAGTCATAAAACAAGAGCACCTATTCTACCAATATTTGCACAATTTGCTGAGAAGCGGGCTAGGGAACAAGCGTTTTTCTTACTGGTACGTAGGTTCTTACCTCTCGCTTTTAATACCCAATTCTTCACAGCAATGGAGAAAGATAAATAAATGATATTGCTCTTAACACTCTCCCCGGCAACAATGCCAAAAATGTCAATTCACAAAGGTGGCTTATTATAGGCAACATTTAGGCTTCTCATTTAATTGTCAACCCAGGGCAAGTCTTCTTATTTCAAGAGTGTAAGCACAATATATGTGAGTGAGGTCGACAGATAGTTACTCCATATTGCCTATGAAAAGGATTATTTAATTCTCGAAGTTCAATCAATTCAAAGAGAAATGGATTGGTAGAATACAACTAACTATTCCGTCTAGTTCAGAAGGGGAGAAACCTATAATTGAACAACATAATGATGGATTGAACAATAATCTTAACAAATTGAACAACAATATGAATAAACTGAATCAAAAATTACTTATATAATTTTGCAATGGAATTCTCTTTGCAAACTGACTAATTTACATCTTATTGTACTTAATCAAGAATTGGACGCCTTATCGTACTGAGGGAACAATCTAATTCGTAAAGATGAATAACATTGACCGGAAATTATTCTACATTTCGTAAATCAACTGCAAAGGTGTTGGAAGAAAATGAAAACATCTAACAATGATAAAGAAATATTATAAATAAAAAAGCACGAATGCTAAACTATTCTGAGGAAAGAAAAACTATAACTTTATTGAGTGGAAAAAGTAATTTGCAACCGCATTAGATAACTAGATATTGATTTTGTAACTAATGCATAGCACGGAAATTGACGAGGAAACTCCTAGGGGTTGGGCCCATACCACCAGAATTTCTAACGCAATGAAAAGGTCAAAAGATGATGGTTCAAAACAACAAAACTCTTTACTGAATCAAAAGATAATATAGGGATACAATCGAACAGTTCTGTCTTGAAGCGTTGATTACAGAAGGAAATTCCTATCCCTTTCTAGTTCATCCTTGGTCCTTTTAAAGACGTTTTCACATAGTGGGACATTATTTTCCAGACGCCAGTCTGCTGGGCGTGGCTGTCGTTTGGGTTCTCGAGCTTGGATCTGTCTTTTTGGCTTCTGTCGGTTTCTAGAGGCTACTGAGATTCCATGGGTCCATGTCTGTTAGTTGTCTTCCATTTAATGTTGGTTCAGATGCTCTGCTTTCCTACATACAGAGATAAAATAAGTCAAATTTCCATTATAAAATTGTTTCCTTTTGTCTTTAGCCCAATTGCCCTCATTTTCATAAACTTTTCTATCTTTATTGTTTAAAATGAGGGAGAAATCCCAAAACTATGTCACAATTCGAAGTAATCATAGGGTGGAAACATACCTTAATTCCGGCTCAACACTTCCTTCCACATGATGGGAGATAAGGAGCTTTCTAGTGACTTGGAGGAGAAAGATCTCCAAATGCATATAGAGATGGGCGAAGATGGACGATACAGTGCGACCAAAATTGGTACCATTACCTTTGAGAGGGAGTCAGCTAAACCATTTTTGTTGAAATATGTTATGCATGTTCCAGGTCTAAAGAAGAACTTGGTCTCAGTCGCAATGTTGGAGGACAAAGGTTATGACGTTTTTTTTAGCGATGGAAAATATTTCCTGCGACATAAAACAATGGGTCAAACCAAGAATATAAGGATTCGAGTCAATAATCTCTACAAGTTGGAGGTATATGGCTGCGCTACAATGGTGGGAAAAGTAGAAGAAGTGGTGAGCTGGGATGAGGGCGAATTATGGCACAGATAATTGGGCCATACTCACCATGGTGCCCTGAAGTTTTTGCAACAGATTTCTACTGGACTTCCCAAGGGTACACTTGTGCAGTTAGATCAATGCAAGGGATGTACAATGAGTAAGTTTGTGAAGACCAAGACCGCCTTTCATGGAAAGGAGAACAATGCTTCGATGATCCTGGAGAGAGTTCACACAGACATGTGTGGACCATTCTCAGTTGCTTCAACAACAAAACACAGGTATTATGTTATTTTTGTTGATGAATATTCTCATAGATGATGGATCTTCTTCATGCAGAAGAAGGATCAAACATTCTCAAATTTCTGTGAGTTTAAAGCATTGGTGGAAAAAGAATCAGGGAAGAAAGTGAAGGCTCTGCAGAGCAATAATGGTGGTGAATATATCTCGAATGAATTCAAAGACTTCTGTAGCAAAGAAGGAATTTGTAGAGAACTCATAGCGCCTCATAACCCACAGCAGAATGGGGTCACAGAGAGGAAGAATAGAACAATCTTGGGTGCTACACGAGCTATGCTACATGATCAGGGCCTACCAATGCACTTGTGGGTGGAAGCATGCAAAACTGCGGTTTATGTGCAAAACCGTTGTCCTCATAGAGTACTTGGTAGGAGTACACCTGAAGAAGATTTTACTGGTAAGAAACCAAATGTTTCTCACTTTAAGATTTTTGGCTCATCTGTTTATGTGCATGTGAACAAGAACGCCAGGAAGAAGCTGGAGCCGACTGGTGAAGTTGGGATATTTGTGGTGTACATAGAAACACCCCATAATTATCGTGTGTATTTTCCAAACATTCGAATCACTGTGGTGTGAGGGGATATAAAATTCAATGAGGAGAGAGCCATGAAGTTGTCGCTTGAGAGGGAGCTAGACTTGCATGCAAAGGAGAAAATTTTGGTTCCCAAATATGAGCCTCTAGATGTGGATCAACCACAAGAGGAGGATCATGGAGTGGAGGAGTCCACTCACACAGAGCCAAACATCAGAATAGCCAGAAGGCATACCACAAAATCTGAGAGTCTGCAGCTTGATGCAGAACAGAATGTATGAGTCCCTACTTCACAGCATAGACAGAGACAGTCTCCTGACTGTTTCAATGGATACATGGCTCTCATGAGAAAATGTATTGTGACAGAGCCATCTTCCACATGGGTAGATGCAATGGTGGAGGAGTATGACTCCATTGTTAGAAACAGTGCTTGGGAAATTGTCCTAAGGCTGGTTGATAAATCAGTGGTAGATTCAAGATGGATCTACAAGGTAAAGTAAGCTACTGATGGGAGTGTTGAGAAGTATAAGGCAAGATTTTTGGCCTGGGGCTTATCGCAGATCGAGGGGATTCATTATGAAGAAACGTTTGCACCTGTCACACGGTATTCTTCCATAAGGACCATCCTTGCTATCTCAGCGCAGATGGGTTGGCACATTCATCATATGGATGTGAATACTGCGTTCCTTAATGGAATCATTGAGGAGGAAGTGTACATTGAGCAGCCTGGAGGATTTGAGATCTTTAGCAGTGAGTCACATGTGTGCAGACTAAAAGAAGAATTGTATGGGCTGAAGCAAGCAACCCATGCTTGATACACTCGGATCAATTGCTATTTCACTAGACTTGGCTTCACCAAGAGTGAGGTGGGTGCAAACCTACACCAGATTGTGGTGGAGGGTAATATTTTAATCATTTTTCATTATGTTGATGATTTATTATTGACTGGTGATGAGTAGCTGATACACTCATGCAAGGAGGACCTTGCAAAGGAGTTTGAGATGAAGGATATGGGCCTCCTTCCATATTTCCTTGGATTGGAAATATGACAGCGAGATGGTGAAATGTTTGTGTCTCAAGGCAAGTATGTAAGGGAGATACTCGGTAAGTTTCACATGGAGGGCTGCAAACCCATGGATACTCCTCTTCAGAGAAATTTGAGGAAAGAGGATGTTACATCGGCAAAGGTAGTGAATGCTACCGTCTATCAATAGTTGGTGGGTTCGCTCATATATTTAGTCAATACAAGACCGGACATATACTATGCGGTGAACCAACTTAGTCAAGTGATGGTTAAGCCTACCAATCTCTTTTGGAAGACGGGCAAGCATGTACTGAGATATCTCAGGGGCACATCTGAGCATGTATTATGGTACAAACAAATGGATGAGGTGAAGTTGCATGGCTTCATGGATGCAGATTGAGCAGGCATCCCAACGGATAGAAAGAGCACAATAGGAGGGGTTTTTAGTATCAGGTCTACAGTTGTTTCTTGGTACAGTAAGAAACAGAGAACTCTGGCACTCAGTTCAGCAGAGGCAGAATACATGGTAGCAATTCAAGCTGCATGTGAGGCTATCTAGATGAGGAAGATCCTAGTTGGTTTGTTTAGTTCTCATTTAGATCCTACAGTGATTCATTGTGATACTAAAAGATGCATTAAACTCTCGATTAATACTGTGTTTCATGATATATCTAAGCATATAGATATCCGGTATCATCATATCAGATATTATGTGTAGCGGAAGATCATGTTGCTTCAGTACATTCCTACGGAAGATGAGGATGCATATATTCTAATGAAGCCACTCACCAGGAGCAAATTCGAATACCATAGACGTAGGATTGGGGTGAAGGATAATCCCTTTCTTGTTGAGAGGGAGTGTTGAGATTCAACATGATGATCCTAGTGAAAAATAATCACCTGCACTAGGTGGGGCCCACAGGTTATTTTTAGGTGTATGTCTATTTTTAGAATGTTGAGAAAAATCCTTTTATAGCAAGAGTCTATTTAGAGCAAATTCTATTTATAAATGAGTTTCTATCTTTAGATTCATGGGCGAAGTCTATTTATAGATCGCATGTCTAAAAATAGAATGCATGTCGATTATTATTAGCCCTTAATAATAATTAGACAATAAATAATAATGTATTCTCTTGAAGCACTTGATTTCAGTTAATTGATGTGGAAAAATAGTTGACTGAAGGAATTACGAGTTCTAAGGTTGGTTGGTGGGACATGCAAGTGGAATTTGTTGTAATAGAGTTGGATGTATAGTTATATGAGTTGTAAAGTAGTTTAACTCATTTAAGTGAGTTAAACTCAGTTGTGCTAGTTGTAACTAAAGATACACTAGTGAGAGATCAGTGAATTAAATATTAAATTAATTCACATGGAGTGATCTCACATGCAACTGAAGATTTACTACCGTTAACTACATGCATGTCAGATCCAGTGGAGACCCAATGGAAAGATAGGTGAAAGGGACAGTTTGACTATCTGTTGTGACTATAGTGGTGCATTCAATGCAACTACACACACATTGGAGATGCCAATGAGGATTGTGCAATCAAGGCAAGGCAAGATCGAATTCATTCAGGGATCTTCTTCAGCAGGGATTGCGTAGTGGAGGCAGGCTGTCAGGAGGTAGTAAATTGGTGCATGTGTGAGCCAATTTTTGTATGACACTGTGAGACGATTGTATATTATACTGAGAGCTCTTGGAGTAGAGCTTTGTATGAGATTGTTTCATGATCCATGATATACATAATATATGATAGTGGGGTTTTTAGCTTTATGCTTTCCAGGTAAGAAACATCTTTGTTATGTGTGATTGATTTTTTCTTCATGTATTTGCAATTGGCGATTAAATTTCCACAAAGATTTAAGTAGAAGGATTATGTATTTAATAGTGGCATATAATTGTTAGATCAGGAGAATCTGACAATACATAATTGTATTAAAAATTTCTATAACAAATATCCCAACTTCAGCAGTCGACTCAAGCTTCTTCATGGCGTTCTTGGCCACATGCACATAAACAGATGAGCCAAAATCCTCAAAGTGAGGAACATTCGGTTTCTTACCAGTAAAATATTTTTTAGGTGTACTCATGCCAAGTACTATATGAGGACAACGCTTTTTCACATAAACCACAGTGTTGCATGCTTTCTCCCACAAGTGCATTGGTAGGGCTTGATTATGTAGCATAGCTCGTGCAACACCCACGATCGTTCTATTCTTCCTCTCGGCGACCCCATTTTTCTATGGATTATGAGATGTTATGAGTTCTCTTCAAATTCCTTCTTTTCTATAGAAGTCTTTGAATTCGTTCGAGATGAATTCACCACCATTATCACTCCACAGAGCCTTCACTTGCTTCCCCGATTCTTTCTCCCCCAATTCTTTAAACTCACTAAACTTTGAGAATGTTTGATCCTTCCTTTGCATGAAGAAGATCCAGCGTCTACAAGAATAGTCATCAACAAAAATAACATAATACATGTGTTTTGTTGTTGAAGCAACTCGGAATGGTCTACACACGTCTGTGTGAACTCTCTCTAGGATCACCAAAGCACAGTTCTCCTTTTCATGAAAGGTGGTCTTCACAAACTTGCCCATAGTACATCCCTTGCACTGATCTAACTGCACAAGTGTACCCTTGGGAAGTCCAGTAGAAATTTGCTGCAAAATATTCAGGGAACCATGGTGAAGATGGACCAATCGTGATAGTAGCCCAAGTGCTGCTAAACCCACATTCTGCCTGTATAATTTCATTTCACATACATTATGCCAATATTGGCAAACTTAAATGTGGAAGCTTCTCTTCTCCATAAATTTCACATTTCCAAATTTCCATGTGCAGACCTATTCCTTGCCTTATTATTCTATGATTATAAAATCAACATATGCAGAAGCTGTTTTTTTACACACAAGGTTGTAACCCATAGGCCAACCCATTTCATAAATATCGAATCAATATTCGATCTTTGCTTTTAACACAAAGTATAAACCTTGACCAACATTTAAGTTGTCAATTTAAATCTCGACTTTGGTAAAACTCAAGTACTACATACATTAACCATTCCCATCAATGTTCCATTTGCATATACAAATACCCCCCTTACTCATTGGTATTTAACAGTTTCGATTTATATTGGTAAAAACCACAGCATATCAATCCATCATATATTCGGAACCATGCTTCGTCTTTAGATTTCTATTTAATGCATCCATCTTCGGACTTAATAAAAGTTATAATAATATTATAACTTACCATTTTTCAACCTTAGTACTCTTCACGTACACCAATGCTCATCCAATTCCTTTGCAAACAAATCAACCAATCATATAAACATTCCGCCCACAACTTTGACAACCCAAATGTCAAATATGGATATTTGACATTAAATATATCGACTTTGGTTCAAATCCTCAAAGCACCACATCTGGGCCACAATATAATTCTATGCTCACAGCATAATATTATATACTAAGGTTTAACTTAATTTAAACATTCGAAACCAAATCACATGACATTTGATTTCGGTCCCACAACTGTATTAACATACCTCTCCATCCAACGGCTATTAGATAATGCGCTCCAGTTCAATGATCCCACGATGGTCGCATAACAAAGTTGCACGGTTTTTATCCTTCAAACCCATGACAAAAATGGCTTTGAATTACCACTTGTGCCACGTGGTGATCAATGAAAGATATCGCATTCACTTCATATATTACTACTTACCATTCTAAAGCAGCGCGAACCCACTGGTTGGGTTTTCGAAACTGCCTTCACCGTTCCATTTGCTCATAGTTCCTCCTTCCTTGACTTATTATTCCACATGAAAATCTAAGCGTAGCTCCTTTCCACTGTCTTGCTTCCTCTTTCGACTGGTCCGCTCAGATTCATGAACTCTCGCTCATTACTTCATGTCGACTCCACTTCATCGCATGGTTTTCCATACCTTTAATTCACGGTTCCGCTTCTAAATCTACGCCATCGCTTATGGTTCTGTCTTCAGACCTCTCTTCACATATTCGTTCGAACAGGCTAGGTTCCAACCAATTTCTTCAAAATCTCTTGGTTAATAATCAACGCTATGCCTATGAAGTCTCGCTTCTCTATTCTTTCATTCGGTTTCATAGCTCCACTTCAGCGTTGCTTCCGGGTCCATACCATTTCATTATTAATTCCAGTTCTATGCCAACATACGGATCAAACAATCCTTGCATGTGAACCCACAATTCATAATCACTCTACGTACATATATTGTGACAAGAACATATTTCTTGCCTTCATTCAATTGGGTTGAATGTCAAATTAAAAATTCATATACCCAATGCCGAATTATGAATTAAAAATTCATATTCCCTCCTACGTCATCGATCCTTGCACTGATCGATGACTGTAATCTCTTCTTCAGAAATATATATAACCCTTATTCATTCAGCTGGTCACAATATTAAACTCATAACTCTGAGTACTTCTCACATAGAATTCAATCAATCCATGTACGCATAATTCAGAATCAAATTCTTTCATATACACAAATGAAATTAAATCACAATTGTCTCTGGCCTGATCTTCAATCAATGGCCTTTTCTAGAATTGCCCATAGGCTTACAAACAAAATTCTGTTTGCCCCAATCCTACTCTGTCTCCTACCTACCTTTGCCTTTGAGGCTTATTATTTTTTTACAAAATAATCTGAACTAATTTAGTTTCATATCCTCAATCATCTCAACAAAATCCCCTAAATCCTCAAGTCCTAAAATCTATGTTTTATCCCTAAAAATCCTCATAAAATCATGAAACTGTTTCTAACTTAAGATTACAATAAATTTCTAAATCTCTCAATCCTTATGGATCTCAACTATTTTATTTTCCTCATGTTCTCCAATCATTCGGGAACATTTACAAAATCCTCACAATAATTAAAATCACTCAAAACCCATTAATAATTACATAAAAATCAATTTCCTTTAAAAACTCAAGACCCCCTATGTCTACTAAAATACAAAATATTTCTTTGAACCTAATGCCCCTGCATCAGACTCCCAAGGGTAAATAAATCATGATATCTTGATCATGTGCTTTTAGTCCTTGTCTTCTTGGATCCCACACTTTGTTCTGCAACTTATCATCTACATCTGCTGTTGTTTGTTGCTTTTCTCCAGGTCTCCATATTTTATGTTGCCTTGCTCCACTAGCTGCACTTTCACAGTCTATCGTTGTCTTTCTTTTGCTATTGCTACTTCTTTTCTTTCTTGCTGATGTCTTCTTCTGATACACTTTCATCATTATCCTTCTAATCAGTTCAATTTCTCTATCCAATAAATCTTCTGATTGTTGAATTCTTTCATCTCTTGATTGTTGCTCTTTCATTCTTACTCTTGCTTGTTGAGCTTTTACACTTGATCCTGCTACCATCCTATCATCCTTACCCTCTTGTTTTCTGCAATTATTAACTTTCTCCAAATTTTCACTTATGACAATTTATTTGTCTCCTTCCTTCAATAATTCATTGGACTGGTACATGGTGTACTCTTTCCTGCTATCTTCATTCCCTTGCATCCTCACATTCTACAATTCCCAATATTGAAATTGAGATTTTTCTTCCTATATTGAATTCTGATTCTTCAACATAATTTCCAGCAATTCAATTTCTTCATTCCATGGATTAAATAATTCCACAGAATTTTCTTCCTCTTCCTTCATTGACTGTCCCTCTGTGTCAAATTTTCTCCAGCACCTCCAACAAAACCTGGATTCATAAAAATATTATTAAAACAAAAATCATAAGGCCTTAGTGCCTTTCTTTCCTCTGCCATCATTTCAGTATGATGTTCTAAATTTTCCTCTTCTATCAGCACATCAGTATGTTGATTCATTCTCCTTAAAGAATTCTTTGAAGAATTCTCAAGACTGTCAACAAGTCTCTCTTTCACACCATCTGCTTCCATGATGTTTTGCTGTCTTTGTTCACTGTAGTGAACCCTGCCTTCTACAACCTCCCTGTCATATTCTGAGTTTTCCAACAAATATTCCAGCAATCCAATTTCTCTTTGGCATTCTTTAAATATTCCATCATCATTTACAATTTCTACATTTTTACACAAATTTTCAGTTTGAAAATTACAAGTTTCAACAGTCTCAACTCTTGCTTCACACATCAATGCTCTAGACTGAATCTCTTCTTCTTCTTTCACAAGAAATTCTTCTTGTGCTGTAACAAATTTAAATACAAATGCATCACTGCTTCCCTCATTCAAGAGACATTCTTCATCATGGCTTTCTGCTTCAGAGTATTTATCTTCTGGAAGATATTCTCTCATACTTTTGATAGCTTCAAAAGATTTCTTATCCTCTTTTGCAAAACCTGTAATCACATCAAAATCATTAGATTCAAAAATACAAGGCTTTAAATCATCCAACTAATCTGAACTTGCCCAATAGTTCAGGAAATCATCAATAATTCCCTCTTCTGCTTCACAAATGGAAACTTCCATTTTCAACTCAACTGCTCTAAGTTCTGCACATCCCAATTGTACATTCATCCTTTGTTCAAGCTTTCTCAACTTTTCTTCTAACTGCATGTTCACTTGCTGTTCTCTCTTATCTTGTAGCCTCTGCCACTTTAATCTCTTCTTCATGAGCCAACCAATTCTCTAGCTTTCTTCTATCATCATTTTCAATTTATTAAATTTTTCTCTTATCTCAGCTAATTCTTTCTCATATTCTGCATCAGCCAACTGCTGTCTTATGCCATTTGCCTTGGCATCTTCTTCCCTCTTTCTTATGTTGTGGTCTCTCTCTGAACCTCTGTTATTTCTTCTATGACTATCAATAGTCATCTTCTTCTCCATCTCTGTCTTCATGAGTTTCTCACTCATTCACCATGAGTTGTACCTCTGCAATAACAAGTTCTCCTTGTTACAACTTACGTCACCAATCCTCTTCTCTGGATTTGGTATTTTGGTAAGCACTGGTCCTCTATCTGCTGGAACCTCTTGAGAATTCCTCTTTGCTCCTTCTAGGCTTCAACTCATCTGCAATTTCTAAGAACGCAATTTTCCTTTTTATCCAACCTTTGTTGAATTTCCTCAAGGTTCTGTCACATTATTCTTCCACCTAGAATCCTTTGTTGGATTCCTTCATCACTACTCTTAAAGCTGTGATCTTCTTTTGCTGAGATTTTCTTCAACTGCCTGCAACCTGAATTCTTGAAAACATATTCTTCAAACCAGAGTTAAATAACATTCACCAGCTCACCTTCAAGATATTTGTGTGATCTTGTTTTACCTCTCTCTTGCACTGTATTTCTATGTGTTGCAATCTGTCAGTTTCAAAATCTGATCTTTCTCCATCACATATGCATTCAATTAAAAAAAACTTGAACCTCAAAAAGAGTTATTTCCAACTCTGATACCACTTGATAACAGCCTGAGTGCTGCTAAACCTACATTATGCCTGTATAATTTCATTTCACATACATTATGCCCATAATGGAAAACTTAAATGCGGAAGGTTCTCTTCTCCATAACTTTCACATTTCAAAATTTCCATGTGCAGACCTATTCCTTGCCTTATTATTCTATTATTATAAAATCAACATATGCGGAAGATTTTTTTTTACACGCAAGGTTGTAACCCATAGGCCAACCCATTTCATAAATATTGAATCAATATTCGATCTTTTCTTCTAACCCAAAGTATAAACCTTGACCAAAATTTAAGTTGTCAATTTAAATCTTGACTTTGGTAAAACTCAAGCACTACATACATTAACCATTCCCATCGATGTTCCATTTACATATACAAATACCCCCCTTACTCATTGGTATTTAATAGTTTCGATCGATATTGGTAAAAACCATAGCATATCAATCCACCATATATTCGGAACCATGTTTCGTCTTTAGATTGCTATTTAATGCATCCATCTTCGGACTTAATGAAAGTTATAATAATATTATAACTTACCATTTTTCAACCTTAGTACTCTTCGCGTACACCAATGCTCATCCAATTCCTTTGCAAACAAATCAACCAATCATATAAACATTCTACCCACAACGTTGACAACCCAAATGTAAAATATGGATATTTGACATTAAATATATCGACTTTGGTTAAAATCCTCAAAGCACCACATCTGGGCCACAATATAATTCTGCGCTCACAGCATAATATTATATACTAAGGTTTAAATTCATTTAAAAATTCGAAAACCAAATCACATGACATTTGATTCTGGTCCCACTGCTGTATTAACATACCTCTCCATCCAATGGCTATTAGATAACGCACTCCAGTTCAATGATCCCACAGTGGTCACATAACAAAGTTGCATGGTTTTTATCCTTCAAACTCACACGAAAAAAATGGTTTTGAATTACCACTTGTGCCACATGGTGATCAATGAACGATATCGCGTTCACTTCAGATATTACTACTTACCGTTTTAAAGCAGCGCAAACCCACTGGTTGGGTTTTCGAAACCGCCTTCACCGTTCCATTTTCTCATAGTTCCACCTTCCTTGACTTATTATTCCACGTGAAAATCTAAGCATAGCTCCTTTCCACTGTCTTGCTTCCTCTTTCGACTGGTCCGTTCAGATTCATGACCTCTCGCTCGTTACTTCATGTTGACTCCACTTCATCACATGGTTTTCCATACCTTTAATTCCGGTTCCGCTTCTAAAGCTGTGCCATCGCTTATGGTTCTGTCTTCAGACATCTCTTCACATATTCGTTCGAACAGGCTAGGTTCCAACCAATTTCTTCAAACTCTCTTGGTTAATAATCAATGTTGTTCCTATGAAGTCCCGCTTCTCTGCTCTTTCATTCGGTTTCATAGCTCCACTTTAGTGTTGCTTCCAAGTCCATACCATTTCATTATTAATTCCATTTCTATGCCAACATACGGATCAAACAATCCTTGCATGTGAACCCACAACTCGTATTCACTCTGCGTACATATATTGTGACAGGAACATATTTCTCGCCTTCATTCAATTGGGCCGAATGTCAAATTAGAAATTCATATACCCAATGCCGAATTATGAATTAAAAATTCATATTCCCTCCAGCGTCATCGATCCTTGCACTGATCGATGACTGTAATCTCTTCTTCAGAAATATATATAACCCTTATTCATTCAGCTGGTCACAGTATTAAACTCATAACTCTGAGTACTTCTCACATAGAATTCAATCAATCCATGTACGCATAATTCAAATTCAAATTCTTTCATATACACAAATGAAATCAAACCACAATTGTCTCTGGCCTGATCTTCAATCAATGGCCCTTTCTACAATTTCCCGTAGGCTTACAAAAAAAATTTGTTTGCCCCAATCCTACTCCGTCTCCTACCTACCTTTGCCTTTGAGGCTTATTATTTTTGTATAGAATAATCTGAACTAATTTAGTTTCAGATCCTCAATCATCTCAACAAAATCCCCTAAATCCTCAAGTCCTAAAATCTTTGTTTTATCCCTAAAAATCCTCATAAAATCATGGAACTATTTCTAACTTAAGATTTACAATAAATTTCTAAATCTCTCAATCCTTATGGATCTCAACTATTCTATTTCCCTCATGTTCTCCAATCATTCAGGAACATTTACAAAATCCTCACAATAATTAAAATCACTCAAAACCCATTAATAATTACATAAAAATTCTTTAAAAACTCAAGACCCCCTATGTCTATTAAAATACAAAATATTTCCTTGAACCTAATGCCCCTGCATCAAATCGCCTATGCCATAATTTTCCCTCATCCCGGCTCACCACTTCTTCTGCTTTTCCCACCATTGTAGCACAACCATCTACCTCCAGCTTCTAGAGATTCTTGACTCGAATCCCTATCTTCTTAGTTTGGCCCATTTTTTAATGTCACGGGAAGATTTTCCATCACTGAAAACAATGTCATAACCTTTGTCCTCCAACATCGTGAATGAGACCATGTTCTTCTTTAGACCTGGAACATGCATAACATATTTCAACATAAATGGTTTACCTGACTCCCTCTCAAAGGTAATGGTACCAATGTCGGTCGCATTGTATCGTCCATCGTCGCCCATCTCTATATGCATTTGGAGATCTTTCTCCTCCAATTCACTAAAAAGCTCCTTATATCCCGTCATGTGGAAGGAAGCACCACTATCAAGATACCACACCGATCCCATTGCGCTTGAAACCAAGAATGCGATCAAAGAGAAATCAAGTTCAAATTGTGAGGCAAGGGCCTCACCAGCTGCAGCTCCAGAAGCCTTCTTTTTCTTCCTTTTCTGTGGGTAGTTAGTGGCAAGATGCCCATGTTCGTGACAATGAAAACACTTCACTTTGGACAAATCCATATTCTTGCCTTTAGCCTCAAATTTTGAGTGGAATTTCTTCCCCTTCCCTTTCCTTGCTTTGGCATCCAAATCACAATCCTCTTCATCATCATGTTGTGATGAAGATCCATCGGTGTTCCACTTGAACTCCTCCTACACTAGATCCGACCACAGTCGTTCCCAATCCAGCAGCTTTTCCCATCCATTGAAAGAGTCCTGATAACTGTGCCAACTCTTAGGAAGTCCCAAGAGAGCCAAACTCACCAAATCATCATCAACAAACTTGATTCCCACACTCCCTAATTCATCCCGACATTGGAAAAACGTTTTGAGATACTTAGGAATATTGTCGCCCTTCTCCATCTTGATCTTTCTGAGTTTATCCTTCAGCGCCAATTTCCTATGGTCGTTGCTGCTTTGGAAAATATTCGTCAAAGCCTTCCACATTGCAAATGGAGTGGCTTTCCCATGAAGGATTGAGACAATATGGTCTTGCACACCTTCCAACAGAATCCGTCTCGTCTTTGCTACTTTCTTTTGCCAGGCGTCAAGTAATGTAGCATCCGTCGAAGTGGGATTAAGAACATCACTGTCGATGAATTCCTTCAAGCCATTATCTTCAAGCACCACCTCCATCCTATCCTTCCATGAAATGTAGTTCTAGCTTCCCTTGAGTGCATACTCTAACCGCAAATTATTGAAAGCCATTTCGATTTTTACTCAGTTGTTGCACCAACAAATTCTTGCAGCAAATTTGAATTGTTTCCACCAACAAAACTCAGCTACTGCTTCAATATTGCAATCTTCTTTTCTCCAATACCATGTAGAAATTTTAATACAATTATGTATTGCCAGATTCTCCTGATCTAAAAATTATGTACCACTGTTAAATACATAATCCTTCTACTTAAATCTTTATGGAAATTTAATCACCAATCATGAACACATGAAGAAAAATCAATCATACATAACACAGATGTTTTTACCGAGAAATCATAAAGCTAAAAACCCCACTATCAAATATTATGTATATATCATGGATCATGAAAAAACCTCATACAAAACTCTAATCCGAGAGATATTAGTACAATATACAATCTTCTCACATTGTCATACAAAAATTGGCTCACACATGCACCAATTTACTGCCTCCTAACATCCTACCTCCACTGCGCAATCCCTGTTGATGAAGATCCTGAATGAATTCGATATTGCCTTGCCTTGACTGCGCAATCCTCATTGGCATCTCCAATGTGTGTGTAGTTTCATTGAATGCACCACTATAGTCAAAACAAATAATCAAACTGTACCTTTCACCTATCTCTCCACTAGGTCTCCACTAGATCTGATATGCATGTAGTTAATAGTAGTAAATCTTCAGTTGCATGTGAGATCACTCCATGTGAATTAATTTAATATTTAATTCACTGATCTCTCATTAGTATCTCATTTGTTACAACTAGTTACAACTAGCACAACTGAGTTTAACTCACTTAACTGAGTTAAACTACTTTACAACTCACATAACTACAAATCCAATTGTGTTACAACTTTGTATCACTCAGTTACAACGAAGTCCACTAGCATGTCCCACAAACCAACCTTTGAACTTGAGATTCCTTCAGTCAACTGGTTTTCCACATCAATTAACTGAAATCAAGTGCTCTAAGAGAATAGATTATTATTTATTGTCTAATTATTGTTAAGGGCTAACAATAATCGACATGCATTCTATTTTTAGACATGTATTCCACGAAAAAACTTTGCACATGCATTCCAAAAATAGACGCCCATCCATCCATGAAATTTTCTCAACCATCTATAAATAGATTACTACTAAAAATATACTTTGATCCAAATTCCAAAAAGAGACATATCACCTAAAATTAGCCTACGGGCCCCACCTAGTGTAGGTGCTTACTTTTCACTAGGATCATCATCTTGTTGAATCTCAATATTTTCCTTCTATTTTCCTTAGGAATCAAGGCATAGCAGGTAGAACCAAATATCCTGATATGCCTTACAGAAGGAATGTGGACATACCACATTTAATAAGGAGTCTTGTTTTTTAGAGCATGAGATGGACTTTATATATATATATATATATATATATATATCACATAGAAATGCATCATCCAAAAACATAAGCTTTACATTTTTGAAAAAAATTATTGAGTGAACCATGTTTAACATAGTCTTATTCATTTTTTTAGCTACACCATTTTGTTGAGTATTGTATGGCACAATTGTTTGATGTTGAGTCCCATGTTGGCGAAGATAGTTTTCAAATTCATTTGAAGTATATTCTCTTCAATTATTTGTATGAAGAGAACCAATATGTGATTATGCATCACTTTTAATCCATGCATGAAATTTTTGAAAGTTTCAAAATCTTCTGATTTAATTTTCAACAAATATACCCAACACATCCTAGTGTAATCATCAATAAAATTTACCATATATTTATTTCAATTTGAAAAACAAACAAGCATAGGGACACACAAATAAAAATGAATTAGTGTAATCTTTCTATGTGCTCTAGAAGAAAATTCATGAAATGGTTGTTTTCTATGTATTCCTAGGATAGAAGCATCACATTGCTTCATTTTCCTTGGAATAGTTGGAAAACAAGAAACACCATTTATTTTCAATAAACAAATATTTTCATAATTAATATGTCCAAATTTTGCATGCCATAGAATACTAGTTGGCAATGTACTTTCATTGCATTGAGAAATATCACAAAATTTTTTTGCAAGAGTATATGTTCCTTGAAGCTTCAATATTATTTTTCCATCTATGTATTCCAGTCATGACAACTATGTTGTATGATGCTTTTATTATCTCAACTTTTCCATCAAACATGTGAATGGATTGTCCTTACTGACGAATTTGAACAAGGGAAACAAATTTATTTGCAGCTCTAGAAGGTAGAGTACATCATGCAAAATAAAGTTAGGAATTCCATGAAGTTTAAGCCTAATGGTGTTGATTTCGGATGGCTTGAGACTTGACTTTTCTACAAAGTATACTACTTCATCTACATTTTCATTCAATTTTTCAAATAAGTCTTTTCGAAAGGCCATGTGGCAGGTTACACCTATATCAAGAAATCATGCATCTTTTCAAGAAGCAAATGAAGTATGAAATAGATCTTCAATTACTCTAATATTGCAAAGAGAAATAATATAATGAGCAGATTCAGGTGCTTTACATTTTGTTGGATCTAGTGTTTTAACTTTGTATTATTTGTGTTCTTGCTCTATTATTTCCTAAGGTATTTTGCATGTGGATGCATCATGTCCATATCTATTATAACTAATACAATGGATATTATATTTTCCTCCTTGATGATATTTACCCCCGTGCCTCTATTATTCTTCCTTCCATGTCCTCTTCTACCACCTCTTCGTCTAGAATAATCTTGTGACTTATTTTTCTCTTTTTTTGTAAGGTACATAGCTTCTTCAAGGGACTGAAAATTTGTCTTCCTCTTCCCAAATTATTTCTCCCATCCTCCGAAATGCTCCCTGAGAATTTCAAAAGTAGTCCTTGAGTTGGGCACTATCTTGTAAAGATTCAAGATAGTGAGAATATGTAGGATAGAGGGCCTTGAAAAAAGTTATGAGAGGGGTGTCCATTTTAATTCTAGTAGTTTCTACTTCATGCATGATAGCTCTGATTTCGAAGGTTAGGTCTAGGGGATCATCATATTTCAACTCCAATTTGAAGAGCTTGATCGTCAACTGAACTAATTCCAATTATGAGTGTGAGTCAAATAAATCCTTCAACTTATTTAATGCATCATAATCATTTGTAATTGGAATAATATGATGTCTCACCTCTTCACTTACAAAAGCAACAAGAAGCACATATGTTTTGTTGTTCTTATTCTCCCAAATTCCTAGCTCTTATCTAATGTGGGATTGGAAGGTGCATTGTCACCTTCTCCTTTACAAACACCTTTCAGTAAGTCATTGAAGATAAGGGCATGCCTAATCATTCTGGGCCATTCTTGGTATTTATCCTTTCCAATGAGTACTACTCCAACAATGGAAATGATAGAACGAAACTTTGTTAACCTAGCACATATTCTCTAAGTAGAAGTATTAAACACTTTCTTCAAAATAAATTTCACAAACAAATATAAAAAGGAGATGTGGTATGAAAATATTTGGATATCAATGGGTGATATGTCTACAATATAAAAAGGTACCAAAATAGAAGAGATTCAAATATCAATGACCATTAAAATTTTTATGTTTCAAAAAAATTAGTGTCATATCAATAACCTTCTAATATTAAAAAACACAATCAAACCTTCGTTGGAATCCAAGTCAAGGAAGGAATAGTTTTCAAGCTCAAATATTGCTCCTATATTCTTTCCAACGATATAAATTACACATTGTCTAGGGAGACTAACACAATGGTATTATATGCAGAGACTGAGACCCATCATTCCAACAGAGGCAGCGGTGATACATAGAATAAAAAACAGACACTACAACATATACTTTTTTTTTGGGGGGGGGGGAGAGGGGGGGTGTTATCCACCTCCAAAAGCGGTAATTGGAGTCGGTTTTAGCATTCAAATGAATCACCTATAAATTTCAATCCTTTTAGGGGAAATTTTTTAAGGGATGAATTACCCCCAAAATTGGTTTTTTGGGGTAAGTTCCATCCACCCCCAAAATTCAACTTTTGGGAGCGGTTTAAGACCCCCCTTGAAAAGTGACTTTTGGAGGAATTTATTTAAACCCCTCCTATAAAATCATCACCTCTAGAATTCAATAATTTTAGGGGTATTTTTTAAAGAAATATGAACCCCCTTCATAGAAACTTTTGGGGTAAATAGGAGCCCCCCTCGCAGTAGCATTTGTAGGAATTAGGAGCCCCCCTCGCATAATATTTTGGGGGGTGTTAGGAGCCACCCTTGTAGTAACTTATGAGGGGGTTTTAGAACCTAGAATAAATGTTTGGGAGTATTTAGATCCCCCCTTGTATCAACTTATAAGTGGGTTTTAGAATCCCCCTTGTAGAAACTTTGAAGGGGATTTTGGAACTTGCCTTGTACCAAATTTTGAAGATTTTAAGAGCCCCCCTTGTACTATCTTTTTGGTCGTTAATACACCCCCCCCCCCTCATACTATCTTTTTGGGGCATTAATATCACCCCTCATAGTAAATTACGAGGGGGGTTTAGAACACCCCTCAAAGAAACTTTTGGGGGCATTAGAAGCCCCCGTTGTAGTACATTTTAGGGTCGTTAGGAGCCCCCCCCCCCCCCCCATAGAAACTTACGAGGGGGGTTTAGAAACCCATTTTATAGTAAATTTCAATGGAAATAAAAAACCCCCCTTTCAATATGTGTGTGTGTAACCTAGTTACTTTTTGTAGTTGCCACAACCCCCTCTAAAAGTTTGGACTATACCAAATTTTGGAGCCTTACTTGGTCTTGTTCATTGTTGTCGCAAAATTTTAGGTTTATTTTATTATTTTTATTAAATTGTTGTGATCCCTTTCGCAAGATAAGAAAAGTGTCATCTTTTGGCATGTTGGTTGTCGCATTGTGTGTATGAGCTTGTTCTAGTGGTTCCAATAGGTCACATTTGTGCAAATGAGTTGTTCCAACCTTGTAAGTACACGTCGCACTCATTTCCAAAGTTTTGAGCATTGTCCCATAAGTGTCGTCATAAAGTGTATCTTTGGTGTCGCACTTGACATAATTGGTTGTAAAGTTGTTACATGGAGGAGCATGCTTTGTTTGTGTGTCATGGGCGATCTATGTTTTTTGAGTCGTCAAATATGCTAAGTGTGTGATCATAGTCAAATTTCATCATTGTTCACATCGATCTCATCAGTCCCTCACTTAGTCATTTTTTTAAAACTTCCCGACATAGCAACTTAGCTTCACCAGACTCCCCCCTGAGCTGTGCACTGCACATTCTCAGTCCTCAAGTTGTGACCTTGTTGCACATAGTGTGAAGTACCTGCCTCTGAAGACTACTTCATCGCGCAGTTTTCATGACCAGGCCTTGACCTTGACCTCCAAAATTTCACAATAATGGCCTCCAGCCCTACTTGAATTGTGCACTTCGCAACTTCAAGCTTCAAGGTCATTCCCTGAGCCTTATAACTGTGCACTTCATAGTCATGCAGACCTTCCTTGCCACCCAGAACTAGACAATAATCTCTCCCTGTTCCCATCCTTGCAGTCTGTCCTACTGGCTCCAGAAACTGTGCAGTTATGTTCCCCAACCCAGCTTGAACTATGCATTGCGTAGTCTCAAGGCTTAGGGTTTCCCCTTGCCTGCCTGAACTATGCAGTTGCGTAGTCACTGAGCCTCCTTGTCCAACCTGACACTTGTTTTGAGCTCAGTTAATGGATCAAAATGCATCATCTTGGGCTACTTTTTTTCGAATTGATGTTGTTCAATCATGAGTGAATTTGAGGAACAAGAACTCTATCATGTGATGGAGAGATGATGAAGGAAGATAATAAGGAGGGAAGCATGCTCAAATACACTCTTGTAGCTAAACTCACAATATGATTGATTGAGAATAGAGTTAAATGACACTAGTTTGTGACCACTCTCCAAGACTTGAGATCATTGAAGACTCCTTATCACCAAGGCATGCAGAGGAAATGTAATATTCCAAATATGGACTGCTCAGCAAAACAGGTCTGAAAAATGAATTTTTCAGGAATGTGTGCTTCAGAAACCAAGACCAACCCTTGTATCCCTTAGATCAGAGTATCTAAGACTTAAATCCAAGAGGAGGCACAAAATAAATCACTCTAGGTGGGTTAAACATATCTCCCACACCTAGTTGTCTTTAGAAAATTGCCCAATGAAGGGCTACAACAGTATAAAAACACAATACTGGAGTATCAGTGAGCTAATAATTCTAAAATATATTTAGAAACACCTTAGCAGAAATTCTATGTACAACAACAAGAAGAAAATTAATTCTACTGACAAAGGATGAGGAAAAGCGGTGATTTATGCCCTAAAATGAGTGTATTCAGAAATCAGTGTAAAAACAAGGGAAATGGCTGTAGGTTATTTTATCTTAGGTCACATAGGACTCCCATTCCAAATTTCAGCCCAAAAAAATGATCCTATCTATATTAAACAGTTCCTCCAATCTCGACTAGGCTTAAAAACCCTGATTCCCCGTGACTTGAAGTATGCAGAAGTTTACTGAAGCACAGATAGCGTAATTTCTGAAGGTGAAAGTTATAATAGAGTGTGAGAAATAGGAAATCAAGCCTATGCTATGGCCTAATCAATATACAAGAGAAATACAGGCATTTACAATGATTACAAGCCTCAAATAGGTGTTGCAATAGTATATTGAACCAGGAAAACTTCTCAGCGTAAATTTCAGGAGGTTGGAGCTCTTTTTATTACATTATAGATCTAGAATAGATCTACATAAAAAATGGTAGATCTATTATAGATCTGTATACAAAAAGGACTTTATAATACACTCCCCTTGGGGATCTCAATGTAGAAATTTGCTGAATAAATCAGTTATTCAATGGAGATTAACCTAATCACACATCAATTTCGAATTGCATGCATAACACATAATCTCTTCTACAATTAATTGTCACATGCGGAAAGAATAGAAGCGATCGCACATCAAATCATCACACACATTAACACAGTATGTATGGGGAAAGATTATAGCTGAAAACCCCTCAGCTATTCTGTATATTAGATGGAGAGAACATGCAGCAAATACATAGTACAAACTCCTCACAAGTACTCAGTACTATCTCCCAAAGCTACACAAAAACTAGCTTGGGTTTGAACAAGTCACAGGTTCAAAACACACCCACTAATTTCCCTACCTTTATTGCGCAATCATGGCCTGTCTAAATAGAGATCCAAGGTTCGAATCTCCTTGGCTTGACAGCGCAATCATCATGGGCAATTGCCTCCAAGTGTGGTGTGTTAGAGTCGGTCCTTACAGCCCTCCGTCAGAGATCATTTCGTTTTTTGCATATCATTCTTAGGTGTCTCGCTCGTTCCACTTTGTTGCATTTCGCTAGGGGCATGCCATTGGCTGACGAGAGGGTCTAGTCTTCTTGTGTTTCCTCATGATTGTACCTGCAGGGCTAATTAAAATTCCTCAAAAAAATCACTGAAGTTCATGGTCACTTCATTCATGGTCATAAATGATTAGTTTCGTTAAAAAGAGTCTTTAGTCCTAGAGTCTAGGGTTTTCAGTCCTTTGCATACATGTAATAAAAGCCCGCAGGCCATGAGGTTGGTTTCAAAAGATTCTCGTTTCATATTTTTATTCTCAAAACATTTGAAGACATTTCTAGTCCAAAACTCTGTTTTGGAACTAGAAATTGTCAAATTTCATTTTTTGTAATAATTGTGTATTTCTTTCATCATAAGAAATTTGAAGGCAGCCTCTGATCTTTTCCAAAGCCAAATGCCGAATCCCTGCAAAAACAACCAAGTATCATCAGTCCAAAACTCAGAAAAATAATAAAAAGCCAAAGGACAGCATTGTATTAAGTGATCAAATGACAAAGTGCCAAACATTATTAAAGTGGCTTATGGAGCAAATTTAAATCAAAGTTGATTTTTATGAGATATTTTGCAACCCATATAAAGCATTGGAGACAACTCATTTGCATAGATTCCCAAAGCAAAGGTCGAATTGCAGATTAGAAGGGCGAAAGCTTGTTTTCAAAACTGAAGACCGGAGGTGTAAGAGGCGCGCTACTCACAGAAGAGGCGCGCTACTCATATAAAGCGTGCTACGCATATAGCCTCACCGGCCTGTGCAAAATAATATGTGCGCTACTCATATAACGCGTGCTACTCATTGGGTGAGCGCGCTACTCATATAATTTCAGAGCCAGAAATTTTCGCTCCTGCGTCCGGTTTAATGCCAAATCGCCTCAAATGGCTTGCAAGTAGGTTTTTCATGATTGCTCAGTAAATTTTGAAAATGATTGTGGCGTTTTAAGAGTGGAGAAACTAGTGTGTTTGATGTGGAAAGGTGAAACCCTAGGTTCATTGCAAATTCATTTCTTGGGGTTTTGAAATACATGATGATGGTCTTGTGAAGGATTTCCAAGCTTGTGTTGTTGATATATATGTTTATGCATCTACTGTCAAAGTGTCACGGCCCTCACGCTCTCAGTTTTCCATTTCATTACTGTTGTCATCGCCATTATATTACCACTGTCATTGCTATTGTTTTACTATGGTCATTTTCACATTGTTTCCCATTCTCCATTGACAAAACACAATCTCATACTCATTTTCTCCTTTGACAAATCTTAGCCAGCATTACAAAGGCTGTACACTACATTACACTTTTTACTCATTTTTCAAATTCCCTTGTGATCAAAGCAGTGACTGTTTTTATGCCAATCCACTTGACAGAGTCATTACCATTGTGGCTTGTTTTCCTATGATACTTTGATACATATGTGACATATTTGGGTTTTGAGCATACATTGAAACTTTTGTCTTCACTACACCTATATCAACATATATATTGCAGACATCTTGTTTTCAAAGCCATGTCAGAGACGGATTTAGTTTATGAGCAGGATTATGACAGTGATTCCACAACAGAGGGTAATGTGCCACGGAGGGCTCACAAAGGTGGCAAAGGTGGTAAGCATCTCAAGGAGGAGCCTACTTCTTTGGCTCAATTGCAGGCTTGCCCGCTTGCAATGGATTGTTTTCAGCATCAGTCATGTTTCCAATATTGTGAGATGATTTCACAAACCCGACATCATCGTGAACTAGCTCGTCTATTTGTTCTACATTTACATGATGGCCGTGTAAACCTTGCAGGAGTAGATTTCATTCTGTCACCAGAGACTATTGCTCGAGCCACCAGGATACCAAATATAGGAGAGGAATGGAACAAACGACAGCAGTTAGAGAAATCCTACTATGAGCCATACATCAAACCTGAGTTTATGAGGCAGCTGAGCAGGGTTTTTCTTTTCAGATTCCTGAAGGATGAGTTTGCACCTTTGATGAAACTCATCATTCGATATTTCAGTTGCGAGGGCAGATTCTTGCGTCTCAATACGTACCATGTCCATTTGTTGATGCATTTCACGAGGGTACGTATGATGAGCATTCCATACTTCATGTATCGCAACATAGAGAGGATGACAATTTTTGTATAGAAGAAGTCCCCAGCACAGCAGCATAGAAGTATATATCATTACGCGCTGATCAAAATCATGGTGATACATCAGTTAACACAGCAGGGCATCACTTGGGAGGATTTCATCTCCCGTGACTTATTTACAGTGCCACAGCCGCCTCCCGAGGTATTTCATGATGAGGGAGAGCCTTCACATCAGCCGTACATCCCCGAGATCGAGCATATCAGTGCTCCATTGTATGTGACATACCAGCGAGGCCACAGGGCCTTATTTGCAGCTACATGATGAGTACTATCTCCACCCGGGGTGGAAGGGGTCTCGTTGACTTCATCAGCAGCGCGAGTATTATCTCCACCAAGGGTGGAAGGGGTCTCGCCTTCTTCTTCAGCACAGGTACATATTCAGGACAGAGGCAAGAGGCCTATGCATGATGAGGGCCCATCAGGTGGTCCAGACACTGATTTCACATTCATCGATGTTGATGCGAGCTCTCCTAGCTCGAAACTGAAAGAGATCATCCACGAGCAAAAGGCCGAGAATGACACGCTGAAAGAGAAATTTTAGAGGGCTCAGTGGGTGATAAACTACCTAGATCAGCGTAACAAACAGCTAGAGGATGAGCACACACTGTTAGAGCTGCGGCGAATCCGTGAGGATCGACAATTGGCCCGGAAGAGACCAGGTGACATGACACCAGTTGAGCGAGAGACCGAACTCACGCATGTTAACATTCATCTGGAGAAGTTTTTGGCAAAGGCCAATAGAGATAAAGACATTTTTCTTCACATGAAATGTCATTATTGGGCCCACATGCATGTCTGCAAGGCAAAAATGAAGATTCTAAAGAGGAGGTTGAGCAGTGCACTAAAACAGCGAAAGAGGCCCGATCCACTCCGGATTTTGGCTGAGGCTTCCTTGGCTGGACATGATACATGATGGAGGGTCTTCGTTCCGAATTTGAGCGAATTTGAAGAATTTTTTGTCATTTTGGAAATTTTTGGCCTCAAAACAGGTTTTTCAGCCATACGAGTAGCGCGTCAACGTGCTCATTTATGATTGGGACACTTGCTGGAGGAAAACCTTATATTTTTAGATTTTTCATGGAAATTTGTGCATGCTCCAGTAAGACCAAAGCATTTCACCAAATTCTGGATGATCAAAGGGGTCAAAACACCATGAAAATCACCGTTCTGCCACCTTTTTTAGCAGCAGGAAGTACTTGTGGGAGGATGAAGTTTTGGAGGGGAAAATGAGCTCAAAATTGGGAAATTCCACTTGGGATGGATATCAGACATCCCGGGCTTTCCAACAAGCTATCATGAGATTGATTTGGATGCCGGGAAGTGCTCCAAAAGTAGGCTGAAAGGCGCGCTACTCATATAGCTCAGGCGCGCTACTCATATAGATTTTTGGCTGATTTTTCATTTTCCAGCTCAAGATTTCGGCCAGTTGGACCAGTTTTGATTGTGGATGTAATTTTTGAGTTGTATTGATGTAATTTTGTGTTTTTAATGTAACTTTGACTCACTTTTACCTATTCTAGAAGATTTACTCCCAAAAAAGTGAAAATCAAGTCAAAGAATCAGTTTCCTTCCTTTTAGAGGCAAGTTGTTTGGATGCCTAGATTCTAGCTCCTTGTTTAGAATTAGTTGGAACTACTCCTAGAAGGAGGAATTCGACCCCTAGAGGCATGGGAAGGGGTTAGGATGCTCTATATGATGTAATTTCTCAATCCTTTTCAGAGGTTGGAGAGGTTGGACTCTTGGGAAACTTTTGGCACACATTGTACATATTTTTCATATTTTGGCTAAGGAAAGATCAGAGGTTTTGCAGCACCTGTTGGGATTCTTGTGGCTTTCAGTTCTTGATGGTGTTTTCTCTCATTTTATTGTAAGTTCTTTCATGTTTAATGTATGCCATTCCCTTCTTATGCTTCTGAAACTAAATGAATGAGTAAATGAGGTTGAATCCATTGTTTCCAGTGCTCTGCCTTTAAATTTGTTTAGTTTTACATGTTTTCGCCTGTTTGGAGAGGATCCATGTTCTTCCTTGCCCTCTTCAGCTCCTTGTCATTCTGATCCATCCATATACCCAATCAAAAGCATCAATACTACTGCCTACCTCGCCCCAACTCGAAATCTGCAAAGATCTGGCCTTATCCCCGGACCCAAAATTGTTTTTCCCATTTTTTCAACAAAAACCCAAAAAAATCAAAATCAAACTTTCCTATCTCTTTACTAGCCTAAAATCAGTATTCTTTATAGGTCATCTCAGCCCCTTTGAAGATCTTTTGCCAAGATAGACCCGAAGAGAGCCCTCTCCTGTCCTCGTAGGGCTAGCTATGAGGCTAAGCGTGGTTTGATGTAGCCTTGAGTTTTACCTTATTTCAGCCTAAGGTAGATTTGAGTGCTAACATAGTGGCGACCATACTGGGGAAAAATCTCAATGGTTTGCTTGTTGATGTGTCCGTTTCATGAGTCTTAGACGGAGTCTGAAGTCACGCCAGGTAGCTTTCGAAACGCTTTTTTCATGCATAAGCGGAAGTAGATAAACGTTGCTTCAGTCGATATCCGGTTAGCTTGTGAATGCATCACTTGATCTAAAAATCACCCCAGTATACTTGTTCGTTCTAGACCTTTGGATGATTGAGTCTAGAAGTCAATAGGCTGAAAATAATCTATTGTGTCCTTTGAAATTTTCTTGGATAGATCAATACACTGGCTTCAAAAAGGCATACCAGATCAAATCCAGATCCAAATCCGCCTCCAGTATATGAAAACCCCAACCTAATCTCAAGAATTTTTCGTCGAGAAACTCCCATTATTCCTTTGGTCAAATCTCACTCATACCCCACTGTTTTTGAATACATTGAAGATATTGAGTTTGACGATCAGTTTGAGTTATCATTGTTTGAAACCAAATCCGAAAGTGCTATTGGTTCTACCGTCATCAATCCTGAGTTCATCAAGTATCTAGAAGTTGAGCAAGCAAATAGATCTATCGATAATTTTATTCTCAATCTTAAAAATTCCATTGTGGCAACCAACATTCCCGAATTCATTGAATCTGCTTCACAAACTCTTGGGCCATCTGATATTGCATCTAGTTCACGGATTCCCACTGAACCTCCCTTTATCCCTACCATTCCCATACATCCTGAGATTTCTGATCAGCAATCAGCAATAGTTTCTCCCCCATCTTCACCGCATACACCTCGTTCACCTACTGCTCCCGTTCCACCGGTTTTTCCGAGACAGCAGTTTATAAATCCACCAAGAGCCATGGCTGCGAGATTTGCACCTCTTGTTTTACCTGCAAATTTGGATCCTATGCCTGCTGATTATCAGAGCAAGATTCCCATATTCAATGGCACGCCACAGAGTATATTCGCTCAGCAACATATTGTCAGGATGACAGATTTCTTGGACTTGCATGAAATAGATGAAGAAAATGTGTCCATGAGGTTGTTCGCCCAGAATTTTGGAGGTGAGGTTCGTAAATGGTTCAGAGCTTTACAAGCCGGAAGTATCAATACATTACAAGAGCTTCAGACACAATTCTTAGATCGATGGGAGATGAAAAAATATCCGCTGCAAATTACTTCTGAGTATACCAGCATCAAACGTAATCCTGGTGAGTCTGTTCAGGATTATATTATCAGATTCAATACAGTTTATAATGCAATTCCAGATGACTTAAGACCATCTAAAAAGTCAGCTCTTCTTAAATTCCCGGATGGTTTTGATCCGGAGATGGCTTATTCACTACGAGACAGAGATCTGCCTACCTTAGAAGATATGCAGAAGATTGTTGTTAGTGTTGAGGAAAATCTGAATGATAAGAGAGCCCGGTTGAGAGCAGAGAAAAGAGTGACTATAAAAGAAGAGGCTTCCACATCTGCATCAGAACAGCACTTGCTTCGTGAGATGGAAAAAATGTTCAAAAGAATGACGCTTGATAAGCCAGAAACGCAGATTCGTAATCCCAACTACCGTGGCCAGCAGCAGCCACAGTTCAGAATTAAGCAGCGTGAACAGAGAGTACAAGAGCCGGCAGCCCAGCAGCAGATTAAAACACCTCTTTTGCAGAATTTTGTGAGTCAAGAGTCAGATGATGATGATGATGTAGTAGGTGAGCAAAACCACTTCTTTACTCCCGACGATCTGCCCATTTACATCACTGAGGATGAAGAATATGGAGAAGGTTCAGTTGTACAGAAAGATGAGGATTTCATTTTAGCAAATGATGCAGACCTGGAGGAAGAATCAGATGAATACCAAAGAGGGTATTTGAATGCTTTGTCCGCTCAACAGAAGCAGTACTCATTGAGAAATCGAGATGTGCCCATAAATCCAATTCAGAAAAGAAAAGAGGCTTCAGCACCAAAGATGGATTCACCTATACCACAGAAGAAAGGAAAAGAGACAATTGATCCCGCAGCTAGTAAAGTATCATCAGCAAAAAAGGTAAATCAGCCAAACACAATGAAGGATAAAGACGAAAAGAAAGAGGTTCCGGTCAAAGAGGTTGAAAGAGTTTCAGCATTTAGTTTGGAAAATGAAATTTCCAAATTAAAGGTATCTATTCCTTTGACAGAAATTTTGAAGAACAGCAGCTACCGAGGTCAAGTCTCCAAAATTCTGAATTTTGATCCAATGTTTGACACGGTAAATGTTGAAGATGATCAGCCAGAATTGATTTTTGGGCCTGCATTAGATGGTGAGTCTCCTGACAGTGATGTTCCTCCCTTTTATATCAGTTTGAGGTTGCATGAATATGTTTTGCACAATTCCATGTTCGATTCTGGTGCTTCGCACAATCTGATGCCAAAGGCGATCATGGAAAAGTTGGGACTAGACATTACAAGAAAATATCATGATTTGTATTCATTTGATTCCAGCCGCGTGAGGTGTATCGGACTCATCAAAGATTTGGTTGTAAGCTTAGATCAAATTCCGGCGAAGAATGTCTTAATGGATGTGGTTGTGGCGGACATTCCTCCGCGATTTGGAATGCTCCTTTCTAGATCTTGGGGGGAAAAGTTGAAAGGTACACTTCAGTTAGATTTTTCCTATGCTACAATTCTATTCTTCGGTCAAATGAGAAATTTATATCGAGAGTAGAAGATGAAATACATGATAACAAGCAAGGAGAAGCCAATCAATCATCCTGTAAATTATGTACATACCGACTTAGAATCGTTTGTTTTGTTTACTGATAATTTTAATGATATAGATATTCAATTGGTTCAGGCAGAAGATATACCAGAAATCACCGAGAATTTTAGGGAAGTTCTGCAGAAAGAAAGAAGAGAAAAGCAAGCTACTGTGGAGCAATCAGCTAAAGACAATGGGCAGCAAACAGGAAAAACAGAGCTGGCACAATTTCAGCATTTAGAGGATGATGAAGATGGTCTTTGGACCATGTATTTTGATAGCACAGTGGGTAGTGACGGTGTTGGAATTGGTGTTTGGATTCGTAGTCCATTTTCCGCTCCGGATAAGGTTCCAAGTAATGTGAGAGTATGTTCCTACAAGCTAGCATTTGACTGTTCTAATAATGAGGCGGAGTATGAGGCTCTGATTGCTGGCCTTAAGATTCTAAGAAAGTTGAAAGCAAAAAGAATTGTAGTCTATGGTGATTCAGAGTTGGTGATAAAGCAGGTAAAGGGTGAGTTTCAAGCCAAGCATCCTCACATGAGGGCTTACCGTAATGCAGTTTTAGACATGCTGAAATTATTTTCTGATCATACCTTGACATGTGTGCCTCGCATACAAAATGGTGTTGCTGATGGACTTGCTAAGGCAGCAAGCAATTTAAAAATCCCAATGAATTCCAGCAACAAGTTCGAGATTCATGTGAAACACCGCCCCACCGTTCCAGACAATCAGCGATGTTGGCAAGTCTTTCAGGATGACAAGGAGATTAGTGATTTTCTGCAGAATAAGGGTAAATTTAAAGACACCTCCATAGATACAGAACATGATGATGGTAATGATGATATACAAATAAATCAAATGGAAGTACTGCAACTTAAATATAACATCATTCCTAAGGGGTTGATTCCTTTGGAGGAACTCTTTGACCAAGACGATGTAGCCCGCAAACTGTCATTGAGGCCGACTGAAAAAGGTGTTGAAGAGGTAAATATTGGGACAGCTCAAAATCCCAAGATGGTAAAGTTATCAAAGTCATTGTCACCAAAGGTAAAAGCGGAGTATGTGATATTTTTGTCTTCATTTTCTGATGCTTTTGCATGGGATTACTCAGATCTAAAAACATATGACACTAATATCATTCAGCATATTATCCCCATCAAACCAAATCAGAAGCCTTTCCGCCAAAAGTTGAGGAGAATCAATCCAAAGCTGCTACCATCGATTGAAAAAGAGGTAAACAGGTTGTATAAGTCAGGAATCATTGTGCCGATCAGATTTTCCGATTGGATATCAAATTTGGTGCCCGTGAGAAAGAAAACAGGTGAGATCCGTTTATGTATCGACTTCAGAAATTTGAATAAGGTATCATTAAAAGACAATTATCCGCTGCCAAAAATGGACCATATATTGCAGCGAGTAGTTGGAGCATCAAGGATGTCACTACTCGACGGCTATTCAGGTTATAACCAAATTTTAATGCATGAAGATGATCGTGACAAGACTGCGTTCACCACTCCATGGGGAACGTTTCATTATGCAAAAATGTCGTTTGGTTTGAAGAATGCAGGCGCCACTTTTCAACGTGCAATGGACATGGCTTTCGCCAACGAGAAATATGTATTTTTGGTTGTTTACCTTGATGATTTAACTGTGTTTTCAAATTCTGATGAGCAACATTTATATCATTTGAAAGTTGTTTTCCAGAAGTGCAGAAAATATGGCATTTCGCTGAATCCAAAAAAAAGTCTTTTTGCCATGGATGAAGGCAAGCTCCTTGGCCACATCATATCGAAAGATGGCATTCGTGTTGACCCTGCACGTGTTGAAGCCATCCAGCAGATTGAACAGCCCCGGAACAAGAAAGAAATACAGTCCTTTAATGGTAAAATGAATTTTCTGCGTCGTTTCATTCCAAATCTTGCTGAGCATCTTAGAGAAATCACGAATATGCTGAAAAAGGACAGTCAGGTAAAGTGGACAGAAGAGGCGGTGAAATCATTAAATTTGGTAAAGTTAGCTCTTTCTTCAGCCCCTATTTTAATCAGCCCGGACTACAAACAGGACTTCATTTTGTTTTCGTTTGCTTCTGAGCACACTTTGGCAGCTATTCTAATGCAGAAGAGGGATGGAATTGAGAAGCCCATTGCCTTTTTCAGTCGGATTATAAGGGACGGAGTGTTGAAATACAATATTATTGAGAAACAAGCACTTGCACTTGTAAAGGCCTTGAAATATTTCTGTGTGTATATACTGCATTCCCACATTATAGCCTACGTTCCTAACGCAGTAGTTAAAGATGTTTTGGTACAGGCAGATCCAGAAGGAAGGCGGGGTAAGTGGATCGCTGCGTTGTTAGAATATGATGTGGAGATTAAACCGACCAAGCTGATCAAAGGACAAGGACTAGCCAAGCTCATGGCTGAAACAAATCTGCATGCCCTAGATATAAATTTGATCATTGCCATGTCCGATGAAGATGAGGAGAGTACATCATTTAAAGTATCTGATATTTTTGTTTCTTCCCCTTGGTATGCTAACATTTTATACGTGCTTCAGAATTTGTCTCCACCTCCCGGGATGCCTAGAAATAAGAGTATAACATTGAAGTTGAGAGCTGCAAAGTTTTGCATACTGAATTCTGCATTGTATTGGAAAGACCCTGGTGGAATGTTATTGAATTGTTTAGTAGAGGAGGAAGCCAAAAGAGTTTTGGAGGACTTTCATAGAGGAGACTGCGGGAGCCATCTGTTTTGGAAAACCACAGCGAATAAGATTCTAAGGGCAGGTTACTATTGGCCTTCTTTGTTTTCTGATGTATATAAGGCTGTTAAGAATTGTCACGAATGCCAAATTTTTGAAGGGAAACAGAAACTACAGCCTTTGCCTCTCAAACCAATTGAAGTTAGTGCACCATTCCAGCAGTGGGGATTGGATTTCATCAAGGAAATCCACCCAGCATCTTCCGGACAGCATAGATGGATATTGACAAATACGGATTACTTCACGAAGTGGATCGAGGCGATTCCCACTCGACAGGCCACGGATGTGGTAATTATCTCTTTTCTTGAAAACAATATTCTGTCACGTTTTGGGTGTCCTAGTAAGATAATCACAGATAACGCAGCGGCCTTCAAGTCAAAGAGGATGGTTGAATTTTGCTATAAGTACAACATCAGCTTGGGACATTTGACTGCCTACCATCCGCAAGGAAATGGCTTGGCAGAATATTCAAATAAATCTTTGGTAAATATCATCAAGAAATTGCAGGAAATCAATAAAAAGGGCTGGCACAAGAAATTGGTGAATGCACTTTGGGTCGATAGGGTAAGTCAGAAAAATTCTATTGGCATGTCCCCTTTCGAGTTGGTGTATGGGGTAGACATAGTTTTTCCCACTTCTCTTGTTGTCCCGGTAGTCAAATTGCTTCAGGAAGCCGGTAGTGAGGAAGATCCCATGCAGCGGAGGATTAATCAGATGATTCATTTACAGCAGACACGGGAGGAGGTATTTCAAAATACATTCAAGTTGCAGGAACGCATAAAGAAGATCTACGATAGAAAAGCAAAAGCAGATAAGTTTCAGCTAGATGAGGTGGTTTTGAAGTGGGATGCTCGGAATGAATATAAGGGAAAGCATGGCAAATTTGAGAACCTATGGAAGGGTCCTTTTAAGATTGCAGCGTATCGTGGTCAAAACGCGTTTCTTCTCAAGGAAATGAATGGAGAGGATTGTCCTGGAGGGCCGATCAATGGTCGGCTGCTAAAGCGATACCACTTCTGAGTATTTTCTACTGATTTCATCATCATTGTATATATCGTTTTACTTCTGTTTTATTGCAAGTGTGTACTAATCTCTCATCTTCAGTCTGGAGCCCGGAGCGAAGGCTATAATTCTGGAGATGGAGGTTAGTTGGTTCAAAGTTTGTCAAGTCAGTTTTATCAGTATTTTCAGTTTAAAAATCGAGTCAGTTTTGGTCAAGTTTCAGTCGGTTTTCAGTCAAGTTTACAGTCAATAAATACATCAAAAGTTTTGTGTCATCCGTTGAAATAATGACTCCATCGCCCAATGGATGCAGGCACTATCTGACTCCCCCAGAGATCTGTTGTTCTTGGCATCTCCTTGGAGCCACCATCCCCATTGGAGCCAATGTTAGAGTCGGTCCTTACAGCCCTCTGTCAGAGATCATTTCGTTTTTTGCATATCATTCTTAGGTGTCTCGCTCGTTCCACTTTGTTGCATTTAGCTAGGGGCATGCCATTGGCTGACGAGAGGGTCTGGTCTTCTTGTGTTTCCTCATGATTGTACCTGCAGGTCTAATTAAAATTCCTCAAAAAAATCACTGAAGTTCATGGTCACTTCATTCATGGTCATAAATGATTAGTTTCGTTAAAAAGAGTCTTTAGTCCTAGAGTCTAGGGTTTTCAGTCCTTTGCATACATGTAATAAAATTCTGCAAGCCATGAGGTTGGTTTCAAAAGATTCTCGTTTCATATTTTTATTCTCAAAACATTTGAAGAAATTTCTAGTCCAAAACTCTGTTTTGGAACTAGAAATTGTCAAATTTCATTTTTTGTAATAATTGTGTATTTCTTTCATCATAAGAAATTTGAAGGCAGCCTCTGATCTTTGCCAAAGCCAAATGCCGAATCCCTGCAAAAACAACCAAGTATCATCAGTCCAAAACTCAGAAAAATAATAAAAAGCCAAAGGACAGCATTGTATTAAGTGATCAAATGACAAAGTGCCAAACATTATTAAAGTGGCTTATGGAGAAAATTTAAATCAAAGTTGATTTTTATGAGATATTTTGCAACCCATATAAAGCATTGGAGACAACTCATTTGCATAGATTCCCAAAGCAAAGGTCGAATTGCAGATTAGAAGGGCGAAAGCTTGTTTTCAAAACTGAAGACCGGAGGTGTAAGAGGCGCGCTACTCACAGAAGAGGTGCGCTACTCATATAAAGCGCGCTACGCATATAGCCTCACCGGCCTGTGCAAAATAATACGTGCGCTACTCATATAACGCGCGCTACTCATTGGGTGAGCGCGCTAGTCATATAATTTCAGAGCCAGAAATTTTCGCTCCTGCGTCCGGTTTAATGCCAAATCGCCTCAAATGGCTTGCAAGTAGGTTTTTCATGATTGCTTATTAAATTTTGAAAATGATTGTGGTGTTTTAAGAGTGGAGAAACTAGTGTGTTTGATGTGGAAAGGTGAAACCCTAGGTTCATTGCAAATTAATTTCTTGGGGTTTTGAAATACATGATGATGGTCTTGTGAAGGATTTCCAAGCTTGTGTTGTTGATATATATGTTTATGCATCTACTGTCAAAGTGTCATGGCCCTCACGCTCTCAGTTTTTCATTTCATTACTGCTGTCATCGCCATTATATTACCACTGTCATTGCTATTGTTTTACTATGGTCATTTTCACATTGTTTGCCATTCTCCATTGAAAAAACACAGTCTCATACTCATTTTCTCCTTTGACAAATCTTAGCCAGCATTACAAAGGTTGTACACTACATTACACTTTTTACTCATTTGTCAAATTCCCTTGTGATCAAAGCAGTGACTGTTTTTATGCCAATCCACTTGACAGAGTCATTACCACTGTGGCTTGTTTTCCTATGATATTTTGATACATATGTGACATATTTGGGTTTTGAGCATACATTGAAACTTTTGTCTTCACTACATCTATATCAACATATATATTGTAGACATCTTGTTTTCAAATCCATGTCAGAGACGGATTCAGTTTATGAGCAGGAGTATGACAGTGATTCCACAACAGAGGGTAATGTGCCACGGAGGGCTCACAAAGGTGGCAAAGGTGGTAAGCATCTCAGGGAGGAGCCTACTTCTTTGGCTCAATTGCAGGCTTGCCCGCTTGCAATGGATTATTTTCAGCATCAGTCATGTTTCCAATACTGTGAGATGATTTCACAAACCTGGCATCATCGTGAACTAGCTCGTCTATTTGTTCTACATTTACATGATGGCCGTGTAAACCTTGCAGGAGTAGATTTCATTCTGTCAGCAGAGACTATTGCTCGGGCCACCGGGATACCAAATATAGGAGAGGAATGGAACAAACGACAGCAGTTAGAGAAATCCTACTATGAGCCATACATCAAACCTGAGTTTATGAGGCAGCTGAGCAGGGTATTTCCTTTCAGATTCCTGAAGGATGAGTTTTCACCTTTGATGAAACTCATCATTCGATATTTCAGTTGCGAGGGCAGATTCTCGGGTCTCAATACGTACCATGTCCGTTTGTTGATGCATTTCACGAGGGTACGTATGATGAGAATTTCATACTTCATGTATCGCAACATAGAGAGGATGACAATTTTTGTACAAAAGAAGTCCCCAGAATAGCAGCATAGAAGTATATATCATTATGCGCTGATAAAAATCATGGTGATACATCAGTTAACACAGCAGGGCATCACTTGGGAGGATTTCATCTCCCGTGACTTCTTCACAGCGTCGTAGCCGCCTCCCGAGGTAGTTCATGATGAGGGAGAGCCTTCACATCAGCCAAACATCCCTGAGATCGAGCATATCAGTGCTCCATTGTATGTGACATACCAGCGAGACCACAGGGCCTTATTTGCAGCTACACAACGAGTACTATCTCCACCCAGGGTGGAAGGGTCTCGTTGACTTCATTAGCAACGCGAGTATTATCTCCACCAAGGGTGGAAGGGGTCTCGCCTTCTTCTTCAGCATAGGTACAGATTCAGGACAGAGGAAAGAGGCCTATGAATGATAAGGGCCCATCAGGTGGTTGAGACACTGATTTCACATTCATCGATGCTGATGCGAGCTCTCCTAGCTCGAAACTGAAAGAGATCATCTAGGAGCAAAAGGCCGAGAATGACACGCTGAAAGAGAAATTGCAGAGGGCTCAGTGGGTGATAAAATACCTGGAGCAGCGTAAAAAATAGCTAGAGGATGAGCACACACTGTTAGAGCTGCGGCGAATCCGCGAGGATCGACAATTGGCCCGAAAGAGACCAGGTGACATGACACCAGTTGAGCGAGAGACTGAACTCAAGCATGTTAACATTCATCTGGAGAAGTTGTTGGCAAAGGCCAATAGAGAGAAAGACATGCTTCGTCACATGAAAGGTCATTATTGGGCCCGCATGCATGTGTGCAAGGCAAAAATGAAGATTCTAAAGAGGAGGTTGAGCAGTGCACTAAAACGGCGGAAGAGGCCTGATCCACTCCGGATTTTGGCCGAGGCTTAGTTGGCTGGGCACGATACATGATGGAGGGTCTTCACTCTAAATTTGAGCGAATTTGAAGAAATTTTTGTCATTTTGGAAAATTTTGGTCTCAAAACAGGTTTTTCGGCCATACGAGTAGCGCGTCGACGCGCTCGCTTATGATTGGGACACTTGCTGGAGGAAAATTTTTTATTTTTGGATTTTTCATGGACATTTATGCATTCTCCAGTGATACCAAAGAATTTCACCAAATTCTGGATGATCCAAGTGGCCAAAACACCATGCAAATCACCATTCTTCCACCTTTTTCAGTAGCAGGAAGTACTTGTGGGAGGATGAAGTTTCGGAGGGGAAAATGAGCTCCAAATTGGGAAATTGCACTTGGGCTGGATAGCAGACATCCAGGGCTTTCTAAAAAGCTATCATGAGCTTGATTTTGATGCTAGGAAGTACCCCAAAATCAGGCTGAAAAGCGCGCTACGCATATAGCTCAAGCGCGCTACTCATATGGATTTTTGGTTAATTTTTCACCTTCCAGCTCAGAATTTCGGCCAGTTGGACCAATTTTTCTTGTGGATGTAATTTTTGAGTTATCTTGATGTAATATTATGGTTGGCATGTAACTTGGACTCATTTTTACCTATTCTAGATGATTCACTCCTAAAAAAGTAAAAATCAAGTGAAAGAATCAGTTTCCTTCCTTTTAGAGGCAAGTTGTTTGGCTGCCTATATTCTAGCTCCTTGTTTAGAATTAGTTGGAACTGCTCCTAGAAGGAGGAATTCGACCCCTAGAGGTGTGGGAAGGGGTTAGGATAGTCTATATGATGTAATTTCTGAGACATTCTACAGGTTGGATAGGTTGGAATCTTGGGAATACTTTGGCACACTATTGTACATATTTTCATATTTTGGCTAAGGAAAGATCAGAGGTTTTGTAGCACCTGTTGGGATTCTTGTGGCTTTCAGTTCTTGATGGTGTTTTCTCTCATCTTTATTGTAATTTATTTAATGTTTAATGTATGCCATTCCCTTCTTATGCTTCTGAAACTAAATAAATGAGTAAATGAGGTTGAATCCATTGTTTTCAGTGCTCTGCCTTTAAATTTGTTTAGTTTTACATGTTTTCGCCTGTTTGGAGAGGATACATGTTCTCCCTTTCCCTATTCAGCTCCTTATCATTCTGATCCATCCATATACCCGATCAAAAGCAT